>APFE030273384.1:0-48141 GCA_000404065.3 Pinus taeda | reverse complement strand
CCCCCCAATCCTGAAATCCTGAAAAACAAATAAGTCTGCTGGATTTTGAGTGAGATCTAAAATTCTACTTTCTCCATACGAAATCCATTGAGGGCGAAACCACTCTCAAACATCCTGAGTCATTTCATGGTAATGTTAAAAATTTAAGTAAAAGGATGAAAATGAAAAATAAAGGAGAATATCATTTTTAATTTAAGAATTTAACGTTACCATGAACTGCATATCCCTCAAACTTTCTGATGAACTGCATATCAACACTAGGGAAAAAATTCACTTTTATAACTTTAGACACGCATCTAGAAGCAACAAGAAGTCACTAACATACCCTAAAAGTAAATTAAAAAAAAAATTTAAAAAAAACACAAGTTAATGAGGAAACGTGGGTTGTACGGCTCTAAAACGCGTTTCTAGACGTACTAGCCACGTTTCTGTTTTGGGAAATGTGGCAGTACGGGCCAAAACATGTTTCATGGCCGTACCAAACGCGTTTCCACGTTTCCTACCCGTTTCCATACGGAAACGGACCTCTATACCACGTTTCCTGCAACATAGTTAAAATGTCAGAATTTTTATTCTTTATCATCTCTTATGAATCATCTCCTAGTTTGATCACCAAATCCTCAAGTGCTTTGATTCTAGTTTCATTAGCTAAATATGGTGTTCTCTCTCTTTTTGACTGTGTGTGAATATTATTCAAGGAAGATTGTATCTTAGAGGCTGCCATGGATAAACTTGTCAATGTGGAATATATCATTTCACCTTCTTTCTTATGAAGGTCAATTTGATCAATTGCATGAATTTTCTTAGTCTCAAAATAAAAAATGGATATTTTATAATCTTCTACACTATTAGGGAGTGGAACCTTGGGTTTTGAGAAGGTGAATTGAAATCGTCCCTTTTCATTATCAAGTGCAGACAAAAGTCTAGTTTGGTTAGTGGAAGACTACTTCCAAAATTTAGAATAAGAATAGGCCTTTAATGCTTCATTGTTCCTTTTTATTTCTCTATATCTAGAAAAAATATTTTTCTACACTATATCTTGAGAGAAATAACACAAGAGAATCTATTGTGATCTCTTCAATTTTTCGAAAGGAAGTAGTAGGAAATCCTAATAGCACTAATATAGCCTACTCTTGTGAATTCTTTCCTTCTGATGACTCTTCATTTGTTTTTGTTTTCTTTTGCTTTTGAAAACTATGTAATAGGTAGCGAGTGTTTCTAAGTTAGTAGGAGATAGTTGTTCTCTTGTTCTTTTATTTTTTTTCTTGGGGAACTGTAGTCTGTGATGCTCTCTAAGTAAAAATTTATTCCTCGACTTCCTGTAATGTAATTTCCTCCCATTCTTCTTGATTTTCATATTGTTCTATCTCTAGCCTGATTGTATGTGCAAATGGTGTTGTTTTATGGTCAACTCTCAACCTTGAAATAATTCCCAATGGGCCATAGGACCAAATAAAACTCAGCTTGAATTCCATCTTCTTTAGCAAATTATGTGCCTCTGTCGCTGTTGCTCTAGTATTAACAATGAAGCAACTAATCTATGCCCTCATCTTGAATTATTCTTTCTACTTCTTAGATACAAAATGCAGATCATCCATATTCATCATTACCCTAATGTATTCTAAGGAAAATATCCTTCTTGGCACAAAAAATGGTAACCTGTAGGGAGGGAGTTGATATCCAAATACTATGATCTGTGTATAATTTTGGTAAAGCTATGAGTCTCCAAATTTAGCTTGCTCTCTAAGGTGCATAATGTTTCTAATTTTAGGTGAAATCCTTGGTATTACATTACTATTGAGAAGACATAAAGACACCTGAAAACATTGGTTTAGAAAGTCCCTGAAGCAATACTCTTATGTGTTCTTCCTTAGCAAGGAAGTCTAGTGAATCACCGATTGAGGTTTTCCTCCTGCATCTAACTTCTACAGTGGGAATTTAAACCTTTCTTCTTGATGAAATAATAACAAATATACAATAACTGGTTGTTGTTTGAATGAAACTTCATATGTAAAAATTAGAATTTGATCTTGAATAATGTTTGACAGAAACCAACTATAATTGAAAATCAATGAGGGCTTATTACCAATAGAGAAAACTAAAAAAAAAATCCCAATATTACTTCATCTTCCCACTAACCGGTAAGATAACCTAACAAATTGGTGACGACAAAACTAACCTACCTTGACATTTCTGAAAAAAAATGAAGGGGAATAGGGCAAATTAGTTCTAGGAAATTCAGAATTTTCAGGTAGGAATGACTCAAAAATAAGAGCTCACTCAGGAAATGTAAGTTATTGATAGATCTCCATGATGGAATATTAGAGATTTTTTGAAAAGGAGCTTGAAAATTTATTTGGAGTGTTTGGCATATGGATTTAGGCGTAATGGCGAATAAAATTCATTGTTTTGGTAAATTACAACCTTGTGACTACGAAGTTACATGAGACGGCACTAGTTGATCAATTATGGGAAGGTATGACTTTGGGGAAAGACAAATTGGGGAAATAAAGGCTCCCAGATACTCAATTCATCACTAACATCTTGGAATTTCGGGCATTCCTAGTTGTGGAGTTCATATAGATCAAACTTGCACTGGGTGTCTCAAATTTTATATTGGGTGTCAACGAGAGGGAGCTCATCTAGGTTAGTGACAGAGGTTACTGTAAGGATTTCAATAACAAGTTTAGAATTTCCTTTCTGAGAAGACATCTTGAACATCAAATTATCAATTAAGGTGGCGATCACCAACGTATCAAGATGTCTATGCGATTTCAAAATTCAGGGCCGCACTTTGCTACTAAAACAAGAGATGGTGGAAAAGAGTATGCATGATAACAATATTTTTTAAAAGAGGAGGAGATAATAGCCATTTTGGCATGTCTAATTAATGAAACTAGATGTTGGCGAGAAGGAATTTGGGATTTTTTATTATATATAATATTATATAAATTATATATATATATAATATTATATAATATTATTATATATAATATTATATATATATGTGATCCCTTTTCCATTCTTTTCTTTTGATTTTTTGATATTTTTTTTCTCATTTTCCTTTTCATTTATTTTATTCTCTTTTCTATTTTTATTTTTTATTTTTCCTTTTTCAATATAAAGGAAAAAGTAAAAAACAAACTAGGGTAAAAATAATTTACAACATCAGCTCCATCTGGGGATTACTTCCCCCTGGGAGATGCAGAGAACTTGCAAATCCATGTGCCTTCTCCTCGGGCTATGGCTTCTTTGCTGTGAAAATCACATTCTCATGATGCAATTTAAAAAAAACTGGAAATTTACAACGAACATGGTTGCAAGCATTTAATATTGAATATAATGTTTGAGGTATTTCCCATTGACTCGAAATGAAGAATACTCCTGTTCTAGGTTATGTAGAATGAAAGTATTATTAGCCCTTACTTCTGCAATGTTGAACGGTCCCAACCAAATATTAACAAACTTTCCATGCTTGACTCTTTCCTCTATTCTAGCATCCCATCTTAGAACTAGATCACCTTGTCTAAAATCTCATTCTCAAGCCGACCTAGCAAACAAACTTTTCATTTGTTTTGATATTGATGAATTTTGTGCTAAAATTCATCTCTGTCTTGGTTTACCTAAAAAATCTAATTAATTCTCCTTGAAAAATCATGAACTTCTTCATATGAATCCTGTAAAAATTTCATTGCTCGAAATGCTACTTGTGTAGGGAAAATTATTTTAGTTCCATATACAAGTTGGAAAGTGGATTTGGTAGTAGATCTTTTGGGTGATACTCTATTTTCCCAAACTACATATTTGAGATGATTATCCAACTTCTTTGTGATATAAAAATACTTTCTTAATAACCTCAACTAGACCTTTGTTTGATGATTCTGCTAACCCATTACCTTGTGTGTAATATGGTGTAGAATGATGCAATGTAATATGGTATTTTTGAAAAAAGTCTATCATTTAATATTTTTGAAATCTCATGCATTGTCTGTAACTATTTTTTGTGGACACCCAAATCTAGATAGTATATTTTCTTCAATGAATCTCATGACTACTGTATCAGTTATATTCTTAACAACGATTACTTCTACCCACTTGGTGAAGTAATTAGTGGAAGTTAATATCCATCTATGTTAGTTGTTGGAAGTTAGAACTATTTCACCTGTGAAACATAATCCCCATTGTATAAAAGGAGCTTCAATTAAGATTGGGACAAGGGGAAGTGCTACTAGCCTCTATTTTCCAACAAATATCTGACATGGGATACAACTTCTTACCTTTTCTCCAACTTGTGCAAACAATTTGGGCCAATAGAAACTTGCTCTCGGGATTTTGTATGCAGCTACCTTCCAAGCATAGTGTCCTCCTTCATGAAACTATTCAATGACTTCTTGAGTTTCACTTTCAGTTAGACATGAAAATGACATTCAAAGGATATTTCTAATACAAAATGGCATTTATGATACGATATTTCATAGCCTTGAGTCTAAGAGATCTAGATTGATTCTTTGTGAATTCAGCAAGATACTATAAATCTCAAAGCAAATTCACTATGTCTTTATGTCAATCTGAAAGTAAAAGATTTTCATCAATATGTAAAGGAAGAGGAACAATATATGAATGGGAAGAAGGTTCTTGTGGATTCTTCCCACTTTAAATATGAGAAAGTTCTTGTGGATTCTCCTCACTTGAAATCTAAGAAGGTTTGTGTGGATCCTTGTCATTTGAAATCTGCAAAATGGTGTTGATACCAAGAATATTACAATTTGATTAAACAAAAAGTTTAGCTAAACCCTTTTCATTCACCAATCTGGTAGGAATGACATCTAGATCAAATTCAAGTATCTTAGTAATCCATCTTCCCCTATTTCCATCTGTATCAGGTTGTGTTAGAATTGTTTTTATTGCATTGTTGGGGGCATAAGCAATAACATGAGAAGATAAGACATAAATCCTAAATTCTTTTAAATATTATACAAGGGCATAGGATTGTTTCTCCATGATGTCATATCTTAGTTCAACATCTCTCATCACCTTACTGAAAAAGACAAATGGCTACTCATATCCATAATCATTCCTTTGTAATAAAACAATTGCTATGGTAGTGTCAGATGCAAAGGTGAAGATACTATTTTTTTTAATAATCTGCAGTAGCTAGTATTGGTGCTTCTAAAATGACCTTCTTGATATGTGAAAAAAAAATATCTAACCTGTACTATCCATTTGAATTCATGATGATTTTTTAGCATATTAGTAATCTCTTTCAATCTTAATATAATAAGGTATAAATATTCTTAAGAAATTTATTTTTCCTAAAATTTATTGAATTTTCTTTTTGTTTCTAGGTAGTCTGATTACCTAAATTTCTAAGACTCTTTTTGGATTAATTACAAATCCTACCATTGAAATTATATGTCTCAATAACTTTCCTTATTTCATTGCAAAAAGTGACATTTTGGGATTAAGAGAAATCCCATACTTCCTGCAACTTTCAAAAACGTTTCTCAAGTGATTCAAGTCTTTATCATCAGAATCAGAAAATACAGTTACATAATCGAGATAAATAAAAATAAGTTTATTTATATTACAAACAAATGTGAGATCCATTTCTCTTTGAAATGCTTCTCCAACTTTGATTAAACCAACTGGCATCTTCGCATACTTAAATGTACCCCATGGAGTTATAAATGTTGACTTTTGTCTATCTTTTGGACTAATGAGGACCTCGTTATATCTAGAAAAACCATATAACATTGAAATCGTATTCGAAGCTGAAACTCTTTGAAGTAATTGATCCATTTGTGGTAATGGATAATTGTCTTTTAGAGACAATTTGCTCAGATTCCTAAAATTAACACACAATCTTATATCACAAATTTTCTTCCTAATAGGTAATAGGTTGGCTATCCATTCTGAATATCTTAAGGGAACAATTAATTTTGCATCCAATAGCTTTTTGATTTCTTTCTCAATGATTGTAAGTAAGAATGGGTTTATTCTTCTTAATTTCTATTGAAATGGTTTAACTTCTAGTTTGAGAGGTACTTTATGTTTAATATTGGTTTTGTCCTAGATTTTCAATTCTTCATATGACCATGCAAATACATCTCTATAATTTTTGAAGATATTAATAGATTTTTTTTTTATTTCTTGTGCAATGATGCTAAAATTTTAACATTTCTAATTCCTTCAGAAATACCGATATTACAGTCCTGAGCATCTTCTTGTTGTGAATTTAACAATTAAGTTTTTGATACATCATTCTGATAATTTCTTTTTCAAGGGGAACTAATCATTTTGGAATGTAATTATTTGATATTTGAATGATATCGTGATCATCAATTTTATGTTCTAAATGTGAATTTTAATCATCCTCATTTGATTTGATTTTAATAATGTGTTCTTCTTCAATATGTAAAGCATACAATTCTTCTATTGCTTGTGAAACGTTTTTAATCTTTTCATCATCTTCAAAAACATTCCAGTGTTTGAGATTGTCATCAATGGAAGGTTTGTATTTTACTTCAATTTGATAATGCAACTACAGAGGATCAAGTATTTTAAAAGAACTAGTAGAAATTGCCAAAGCATTAGCATGGATATTTTCTTCTCTTAGGATTGATGTGATATTGAAGGCGTCAAAATAATTATATCCATAGTCCCAAACTTCATTCCTATAACATTTAAACGTAGGATGCTTAGTTTTACAAAGGTTTCTAATTTTTTTTTACAATCAACTCTGAATCACCATATACAACTAAGTTTTCAACTTTCAAACTCTTAGCTAACACCAATCCTAAAATTAGGGCTGCATATTCTGCCACATTGTTTTTGAATTCAAAATATAATTTAAAAGATTGGGTTATAGTTTTATTATCAGGAGAAATGAGTATGATTTCAACCCCAACCGCATCTTTGGAAAATGCCCCATCGAAATACATTTTCCAAATGTCAGTGTTTACAATTTGAGGGATATTGGCACTTTATTGAATGTTGATTTGAGGATTTGGAAGATCATTAGAAACTAAAGTAAATAATCCAAAATATTGATCAATTGCATAAGTAGGATGATTAATTTCTTGATTTTATTTAGAAACTATATTGATGAATCTTACTTATATATATATTCTTAAATGTTCACCTCCATAAATTGGGATTGTAGCATAAGACATGTCCATTTGATGAATACCCCCTAACTTGGAAAAACATGATCTTGACAATAACATTCAAAATTTTGGGGGAATATTTGCAACAAAAATGTCCAATACTACACTCTTGACAGGGATGTGCGAAAGTGTTACAACTAAATCCTAAATTAATCTAAGGCAACATACTTTCTTGGAATAAAAAATATAGAAATCATGATATTGTCTAGTGATTTGTAATTAAAGTTGATCCATGATTACTTTAGGAATTAGATTATGGGAAGAAATATAATCTAACATGAAATTATATAAAAGGTAATCATGAATTTTCAAGGTGACATGAAAAGGAGGTACACATTCATTAATCATATTGAACCAGGACCAAAAACAACTTGAGGTTTTTCATTATGTAAACTAATCACAACCCCATCTACATCAAAAATATAAGATTGAATCCATTTTGATACTTGATGTTTATAACCTATATTTTTGGAGATTTTAGATAATGGGATTGGAATTTTAACTCTGTCTATGTCTTTTAAACTTGAAAAATGGTCAGAACATATTTTTTAGCAATACCCTATTCTTATAATTGATTGTGTGATTGACTTAATGATGTTTTTGTTTCAAATCATCTTAATTGAGGTTTATCAAAGGTAACCTTTTTTACTATTCTACCAAGTCCTAGTCTTGGTCTAAGGTCATACCTTCTATTTAATTCAACAATCAGGAATTCAAAAAAATCTTGATACTTGGAAATTTGAGAATTTTCTATATTTTGAATTAAAGAATGATCTTGACTAATTGGAAAAATAGCATTCTGTGATGATGGATATTCAAAATAATTAATGTCATTTGTATTAATAGGAACCGTTTCTTCGTGATATTGATCATTAATCATTAGGGGAGGTTGAATTTGTTGATCAATGTTTGGTCTTTGCAAATATTGAGGTTGAAAAAGTCTTATTCATTGAACTTGTGGTCTGTTTACAACTTGTTGGGTTACTCTAGGTTGAGTTTCCATTCTTGAGATTTTGTTAGACGTATTTCTAAGTTGAGATTTTATTTTATCAATTTTATGTTCTTCATCTTTATTTTTTGATGATGAGGTGCCTTCTTCTCTAGCTTTCATCATCTTTTCAACATTTTCTGCCTTAGCTTTCAGTTTAGCAAATGTTGAGCTATTAGCTTCAAATTCAATTGCATTAGTTTGCATGTATGCTAAATTTTTAGATTTTCTCTCGCTAAGCATTACAAAAAAGTCATCTTCAAATGCTTTGGAAAACCTAACCCTAGAAGCATTTACTAGAGGTTTGCAATATAGAGGAATTTTTTATAAATTTTATTGAATATTTGAATGAAATTGGCTACAGGTTCACTAGGGTCCCTTTTTAAGTCTTCAAACTCTATTAAGTAGTAAACAACATCAATTTTTATTCTCTATTGATTTTTGAAAATATTGACTAGTTCAACCCATGAATTAATGGAATTAGATTGAAGTTGTTTGAACCATATTCTAACATTTCCTTTATGTGATTGAATAAAAAGACTTGTGTATACATCTTCATGCTCAATATTCATGTTAGCATCAAAATCGAAGAATCCAGTTAAGTGATCTTCATCATATGACCCCACCTCTCCATTAAATCTAGGTACAATTTTTAGATAACCATCAGGGAAATCATGAAGTTGGGATGCAGGTGGAAAAACTAAGGCTCGATAATGTTCTGCCAAAATTGGTCAAATACCAGCCATTTGATGTTGTGATGGAGTCATATTTTTAGGAGAAACAAGTTCACTAGAATAAGGATGAGAAGAAGTTCTGTGTTTCTAAAATAATTAGGGATTAATAAATAACTTTTGAACTTCATGTAAAACCTTTTTAGGATTCCCAAAAGCTTGAGGATTAGTATAAATACTAAGTTCCTCTTCATATTAAGTAGAAGTGGATGGATAAGTATGTAGAAAAGAAGATTTAAAATCAAGTGGTTTAAACTAAGAAAGAGAAAGTTTAGGATCTTCTTTAAAGTCATAAGGGTCCAAATGGGAATGAGGAATTTAAAAAGCCTCCAGCTGATGGACTAAAAGTGTAGTTTGAAGATCTACGCCTCTAGAAGGGAGTCCTAAAACTTTTGGAGAAAGATCTAATAATTCAATAGGTATTATAGATGAATGTGAAGGGTCAGTTTGTGAAGGTACTTTAGATAGAATAGAGGCAGAAGTAGAAAGAGAGGCTTCTAACATATGTCTAATATATGCAATTCTAACTAATCTCTCTAGATCTGATAAAGGAGAGAAAAACATTGGATATGACTTGATTTGGTATGCATGTCTGAAGCCAGATTAAATATTTAGAGTCACCAGGTGAAGGATTTTAGCCTACTAACCTCTTACCAACCATTAAGAAAAAAATATAATCATTGTCCCAGGTAACCAAGATTCAATCCCCATTCCCTCACAACGACGCCAAACTGATGTTGTCTTTTATAGACAGTTCTAGGCTAAGCAACTGTGCACATGCATATAAAATAAGGTTTTTGATTTTTAATTGATGACCAATGCTTTAAATAGTTAAACATGTGAAAATCCTAAATATTTTTGCGAAAATAAAGGGTTGATTCTTTATTCTTAACAGAAATAATCTTTAAATTATTTGGAAAGAAAAATTTAAGAACATGTATAATTCCTTAAACATTCAGATTGAATATCTAATATGTTATATACAAAATATGTGTATAGAAGTTTTCTATAGCCAAATTGTACATGTGAAAGAGATGACAAAAGGAAACAACTCAAAAATTTAGAGGAATTAACTAAGACAAATTGTTTCAGTTTTAATCTCTTTTAACACTTATTACTTTGTAGGAGATTTTAAAGAGATTGACATTCAAGCTAATCTTACCCAGACTTCTATGTTACCTTGAACATGTGGCGAGAAAATAAAAAAAATGAAAACACAATTGAATAACCAGAAGTACTCACTAAGATACGCAAGCTACTCTGAATGAATCCAGAATCCTTCTATTAACTTCATTAAGAGCTTAGGAAGTTACAAGTATGTCCACTAGTTCATCGCAAGGGTTCAACCCTTTCTTATTTGAATTACAAAATACTTATAAAGTTTGAGTCAAACATATATAGAATTCAAATAAATATTATTACAAAAATAATATCATCCAAAATAATTGGGATATTACAAACATAATACTAAAAAAATAATAAATCTGAATTGATTGGAACAGTCTGAACAGATTTCGAGGGTTGTCGTTGATGGTTCTACCTAGAAATCTGCTTTTCTGTTCACTACCCCTATAAATTTGTTGTCTTCTCCTCATTATATGTTGTCTACTTTTGAAAGTTAGCATTCTATTCTATTCGATGAGCTCACATAATTTATCCCATCTCTTTTCATCAAGAGTAGAAAATTTTAACATTTTTTTTTGTATGAGTCATCAACTTCAGTATATTTTTCAAAAGTAGGCCTAGTTAGAGACAAATGCTTAATTTCATGTTGAATTAGAAAATCATAACTTAAACCTTCAATGAAAACTTTTCTAGTTATAGTTCCTCTTCTTTTGGAAACTTGGTCTTGTCTATTGCTATGTCATGTAATATGTGCTGATAATCTTCATGTGGAATCAATATGCCACCAATATCCTACAAACCTAGGAGTCCTTTCTGATGACAACATTGAATTTCTTATGAATCTTTTTTATCTGAACCTCTAAATTTTGGCACTTGTTTTCAAGATGTAACATCAAATTCATCTTGGTTAAAACCTTTCTTACCTCCAAGACAACTTCAATTATGTCTTCAATGCCAAATTATTCGAGTTCATCCTTTGTCTTGGACTTTAAGATTTTAATTATCCTTGTGGAATCTCCTGGTTTATGGTACATGTAGTCTTTTATTTCTACTACTGCTACTTTTGATCTCTGCAATAAATCTTCCTGCTCAAAAATAATTTCAATAGAAGGCCATAACTTAGTCACTAATTTATTAATGTCAATCTAGATATTTTCTTTGGCCTAAAAAATAGGTTGTGCAATCAAAGATTCATTCTCATAAACTTCTGATTGTTGAGTTAACTTATCACTTTTTTCAATCTTAGCCAAATATGCATTATAAAACTTGATTTTTTTTCTAAAATCTTTTGGAGTTGCATCATGAGTTTTTCAATTTCTTGATCCTTCAAAGATAAGTCTCCCATGTCCTTTGACAATTGTTCTGCTGAGTGAGTAGACCATGTTTCTACTATGATTGTCATTGATGTAGATGTCCATCTTGTTGAAGTACCTATTGTAGAAGCTGTCACTATGGGAATTGAAGCTAAAATACTAAGTTGTTGCTCTTTTTCTTCCAAGATTGTTTCCATCTTAGCTTCCATCTTCTGAGTTTGAACATTTTTTTCAACTATCAACTTGAACATATTTTCCTTTTCCTTTTCTATTTGACCTACTTCCTTAGCTTATGGATGCTCTGTAGTGGGAATTTTAACCTTCTTACTCAATGGTTGGATTTCATAATTTTTATTATTTATCATCTCTTAAGCTACATTGATATTAGTAGGATCATATCCTAGTTTGATCGCCAAATATTCAAATGCTTTGATTCTGGTATCTTTAGCTAAAGATGACATTCTCTCTATTTTTAACTGTGTGTGAATATTATTCAAGGAAGCTTGTAGCTTAGAGGCTGCCATGGCCAAACTTGTCAATGTGGAATCTAGCATTTCAACTACTTTCTTATGAAACTCAATTTGATAATTTTTGTGAATTTCTTTGTGTTAAAAGAAAAAATGGATGTTTTAAAATATTCTGCAATTTTAGGGACTAGATCCTTGGGTTCTAAGAAATCTAATTAAAAGTGTTTATTTTCAGTATCAAGTATACACAAAATTCTATGTTGGGTAGTCAAAGACTACTTCCAAAATTCAGAATAAGTAGAGGCCTTTAATGCTTCATTCTTCCTTTTTATTTCTCTATATCTAGAAAAAAAAATTGCTACATTGTATCTTGAGAGACATATGACATAGGAGAATCTATTGTGATCTCTTCAATTTGTGGAAGGGGAGTAGTAAGAAATCCCAGCAGCACTACTATAGCCTGCTCCTATGAATTATTTTCTTCTGAGCATTGTTCATGAGTTTTTGTTTTCTTTCTTGATGTGATCAATTGTATGAATTTTCTTAGTCTCAAAATAAAAAATGGATTTTTATAATCTTCTGCACTATTAGGGACTTTTACCTTAGGTTTCAAGAAGGTGAATTTTATTGTCCCTTTTCATTATCAAGTGCAGAAAAAATTCTACTCTGCGTAGTCGAAGGCTAATTCCAAAATTCAGAATAAGTAGAGGCCTTGAATGCTTCATTCTTCCTTTTTATTTCTCTATATCTTGCAAAAATATTTTGCTACACTGTATCTTGAGAGACAGATAACACAAGATAATATGTTGTGATCTCTTCAATTTTTTGAAAGGAAGTAGTAGGAAATCCTAATAGCACTTCTATAGCCTGCTCCTATGAATTCTTTCCTTCTAATGACTCTTCATGAGTGCTTGTTTTCTTTCTCCTTTTGAAAAATGTGTAACACGTAGTGTGTGTTTCTAAGTTAGTAGGAGATAGTCTTTCTCTGGTTCTTTTATATTATTTTTCTTGGGTAACTATAGTCTGTGATGATCTCTAACTAAAAATTTATTCCTCGATTTTAAAATTCGGGGCCGCACTTGTGCTACTAAAACAAGAGTTGGTGGAAAAGAGTATGCATGGTAACAATATTTTTTAAAAAGAGGAGGAAATAATAGCCATTTTGGCATGTCTAATTAATGAAACTAGATGTTGACGAGAAGGACTTTGGGATTTTTTATTATATATGTATGTATGTATGTATTATCCCTTTTTCATTCTTTTCTTTTGATTTTTTTGATTTATTTATTTTTCCCATTTTCCTTTTCATTTTTTTTATTCTCTTTTCTATTTTCATTTTCATTTTTCCTTTTTCAATATAAATGAAAAAATAAAAAACAAACTAGGGTAAAAATAAGTTACAACATCGGCTCCATCTGGAGATTACTTCCCCTGTGGGATGCAAAGAACTTGTAGATCGATGTGCCTTCTCCTCAGGCTATGGATTCTTTGCTATGAAAATCACATTCTCATGATGAAATTTAAAAAAAAAAATGGAAATTTACAATGAACATGGTTGCAAGCATTTAATATTGAATACAATGTTTGAGGTATTTCCCATTGACTCGAAATGAAGAATATTGTCCTTTGAGCTTACGCAAAATGAATTATTATTACCCTTTACTTCTGCAATGCTGAATGGTCCCAACCAAATATGAACAAACTTTCCATGCTTGGATGTTTCCTCTCTTATAGCATCCTATCTTAGAACTAGATCATCTTCTCGAAAATCTCATTCTCAAGCCTACCTATAAAACAAACTTTTCACTTTGTTTTGATATTGATAAAGTTTGTGCTAAAATTAATCTCTGTCTTGGTTTACCTCAAAAATCTGATTGATTCTCCTTGAAAAATCATGAACTTCTTCATATGAATCCTGTAAAAATTTCATTACTCGAAATGCTAGTTGTGTAGGGAAAAATGTTTCAGTTCCATATAGAAGTTGGAAAGGGGATTTGCTAGCAGATATTTTGCGTGATTGTGGAGCTATAAAAAGGGTCTCTTTCACCTCTAGTTACCTCACATTAATATGTCAATCCGGGAACGTTTTTCTATTTCAAAGAGCGTCTCAGTCTAAGGCTTAGTATTTGCTAGAGTAATGCTCATAGTACAATTGTTTGAAACTACAAAGGTAAATGGAAGTGTGTCTACAACTTAACTACTTCAAAAGGCTAAATCACACATTCAGATATTAAGCAATGTATCAGTCAAGGGTTCGGTAGAAATAACCCATCCCTTTAGAAACTGATGGAAAAGAAATCGAAGAACAGATCAGGGGTCTGGGAGTTGGGCAGTAGATGCCAATGTTCACTATAGCCTAAGATCGTCCTTCACACCAAAATAACAAATAACAAGAAATGGAACGGCAGTTAAATCGAACAACAATGAAATGGAACAACAACCTTAAAATGGAACGATAATTCTGAAATGGAACAGCAATTCGAAAATGGAACAGTAGCTAAGTCTAATAGGCTATGAATCTATTCAATCACGTGCATTAGTCATAACCAAACATCAACCCTTCATTCTTAAAGATGTACACACAAATGGAACAGCATTGCCTACAAATACATGATGGAACAGCACTGAAAACCATATAAACACAACGTGCTCAGTCGGATTCAGTTGTCACTCTAATTAGAAAGCATACGATTACATCTCAAGATGAAACAGTAATATTTGAGAATCCAATAATCATATAGAATCAAAGCTTCCAAGATAGATTATGTAATGTTAAGGAACAATTGCATAACACAAAAACACTGTAATGGAACAACAGTATCCTGTAGAAATTAACCGTATTATACCAACACCTAAAGGAATAGTAACATGATGCAGCGTCAATACAACACTTTTTTTCAGGAACATTAATGGATTAAACACGACAACGCATGTGACATAAACTTTATAAAACACGTCAGATTACCAGATCATGTTGATAAGCAAACCGCACAGAAACCACGCGTAATGGTACAAGAACAAGTGTCCTCCAGGGTCGGGCCCTTAGCCTCCAGGGGTACACCACTTAAGATTATTCCAAGCTCAAAGATAAAAGAGTAACCAAGTCTGTATTAATGCATGAAGTAAAAGTACGGTAGAGCAAGTCTTAACAAGACATAATGATCATAGTTTTGATCTTTTAAAAGAAATTACATAAGAGCATAACCACACTTTAGCTAACACTACTGCCCCTTATATAAGGGTGAAAACGGAGATATCTATGTGCAGAAATAGATAAAACAACGATCCCTCAGGATCAAGGATCCTAAGGGATTCACAAAATCATTAATCCTGAGTCACTTCTTCTCTTTTCTGCGCCGAGCTGATATCTCCGCTTTCTTTCCTAGGTTGGTCCGTTTTGATCTGGTTTGCATGCGATCTCCCATCGAAGGGACAACAGTTAACCCATATTTGTCTTTTCATTTAGGATGGCCACTTTTCATTTTTCTGCACTCCTGTACATGGAAACAACAATTGTCAGCGTTCTATATTAATCTCACATGTTTCATTATAATTCTTTATCATTTTCTAAGTTCATAATGCAAAAAGGCTTATAAGTCCTAATGAAAAGATACTGAAATAACCATCAAAACATACCTTCTTTGATACTCCACACACCCCTCTGCTTACCCTTTTTCATGGCCTCATGAAAACATTGTAGTTGACATGCAAGACAGTGAGTGAGTAGGCTGGAGATGGAATCTCATGTGAGGTCCTACAGCCATGATGTGAAACTAGGTAATCAAAGAAATGGCCTGTCTGACCCTCAGGCATCTCATACAGGGCTTGGTATCTGGGTGCAGGATGCCAAATGATTGGACTCCAAAACATATATCCTAACCAGGATGGTCCTGCCCTCAAAACAATTTCGCCATAGAGGGGAAAACGGTTGGCAGCTAGTTTAAAATTCTCGTACTTAAATGGTTCTCTGAGCTGGATATTGGGATTAGATATTCGATATCGAAATTTAGTTGCATCAATGGCAGGGTCTTTGATAGAGGAAAAGTATTCAAGTCCCTGCCGAATGATTGCCTCATGCATGGGTCCTAATGCTTCAATCACTCCTGGAGTCTTCATGAGGTTTCTATGTTTCTTCCATAACTGTACTGGGTCCTTAGGCTCAGCTCTTATCCATAGATCTAATACGTTTTCTTGTCTTTGAAAAGAATTATAGGCTTTGAGCCATTTAATTTGATTAACTGCAAATGAAATAAATGCTTGTAATTGAATTTCCCCAACAAAAGGGCCAGGGTTCAGTTCAGTTTCCTGTTCTAGTACAAGGTTATGCAAGTAAAATTCACACAATAATCTCTGCACTTTCACCCCGTAGTGTTTACAGCAATTTATGAAATCATCTATGGTGTTAATTTGTATGGGAGCACCTGCTTTAATAGCCTTTATTTTCAATTGAAAATACCTTTCCATTAAAAACAGGGCATAGTTATTAGTAGGGGCTCTACATGCTAGGACGTCATTGTATAGAGAACACAAGGTATCCATATGTTTGATAACTACATCTAACCTACGAGTTACCTTTACAACTTTTTCTTGTTCCTTCTGCCATCCTTCCAAGGCCTGTCTTTCAGATAAGTTGACGTTCCTTAGCTGCTACTGTAGTTATTCATATTTTTCTCGGGGGATCATTTGCTCCCTAAGCTTTTCTGCTTCTTACTGAGCTTGCTTCAAACCCTTCTAGAGGGTTACTGTTTTCGAATCCTTTTTCCATGCAGCAGTGGAGATCGGAAGCTTTACCTGAACTTTCCTATTGCACTGCTTCGAGTTCAGAACCCTTATTACTCCTGAAGGTGGTGCCTCCGTCTAAATTATCTTATCACGGGTCATCATTTCATCCATTTCTATTTTGACACGAACATCAGCCCATCGCCGTTCCTTTTCAATTGGAACAACAATTTGTTTTTCAGCTTCATTTGGAATAGCAACTTGGCGTTTGTCGGGGTTTTGAGCAGCAAGATGGATTCTGGTCCTCCACCTCTTGCCCTTAACGGGTTTTGCTGGCGTGGTCAGACTTTTCCTTCCGGAAGTCTCGTTTACCTTTTGCCTCGCCTTTAGAATCCTAATCTGCTAGTGAAGCTGGACTATTATGTTCAATAATCTCTACTATTCCTTTCGCAATTCCCTTATTTTCGCCATTTCTTCAGAAGGAACAGCAGGCTCTTTACTGCGGTCTCGACTGTGGCTAGCTTCCTGATTTTCTTCCTAGGGTGGTTGTTCCAGGGCAAGAACCTTAATTGGCTATGTTATTTCTTGGGTTATTTCTTTTTCTGCCCTTATTTCCTTCAGACTTTCTTCTGGTGCCTTTTGGTTAGGAACGGGTTGTTCTTGCTCAACATTTTCTGACATCTTCTCATCATGAACAGACATATTTTTTACTTCTGCCTCTCTTGCATGTGATTCCTCGGGTGCATCTTTCTCCCGGGGTTTCTCTTCGGCATGGAGGTCTGATGGACTCAAAGGTTGGCCATATTTGCCCGTATTGGCCAAACCTTTGGCCAATTCATCCCTAATGGGTCTTGTAATGGCCTGCCTTCCTGCTGTTCCATTCCCTCCTGCTGCTCGGGTTGGTCGGCTTCTTTTCCTTCATCTCCTTCCTCCTCAGATTGCTCGTTTTGTTCCTCTTTTTCTTCTTTTTCTTCTGTAGATTGCTCTGCCTCCTCTTCTTCTTCTTCTTCTCCTTCTTTTTCTTCTGCTTCTGCAGACTGCTCTGCTTCCTCATCCTGCACTTCTGTTCCCTTGTCTTCCCGTGGGGATTTCTCATCTTCTATTCCCACCGGCTAGCTAGTGCCTTCCTAGGGCTTCTCAAACCCCCCTCGTAGCCGTGCTAGCCGGATCGATTTCCTGCGTTTTTCTGGTTTCTCGGGTGTGCTAGTGACATGATTCCCCTTTGCCAATTTCTTATGTTTTTCAAGTTGCTCTGGTGTGCTAGTGACCTGCTTCCGTTTTTCTGGACGTTGGGGTGTGCTAGTGACTTGTTTCCATTTTTCCAGACGTTGGGTTGTGGCCAACCCCCCATTTACAATGGAAATTAGTTCTTCCCAGCTGCTCTGCTGCTGGGTGAGACTATGGTTGACTATCAACCGAATCAATCCGTGATGACTAACAACTGACTCTAAGTGCTGTGCCTTTTTCATGCTTCGTGCAATGTCATGAAGTAATGAATTCAACAATGCAGGTAAATTTACAGATCATTTCTGTTTTAGAACAGCTAAGAGTTTAAGATGTTGTTGTCTTACGACATCTTTTCTGCCTTCATAGGTGATATAGCTTTGGATGGTCTTTGCTAATTTTGCCCACAACTCTCCTAGTGTTGCTGGCAGAACCCCCTTTCCTCGAATTGTCAAGCTCTGTTCCTCGTCCTGGAAGATTTCTATAATCTTCTGCATCCTCTCCTTTTTTAACGCCCATACTGGTCCAGTGGCTGGTAGTCCCGAGACTTCTGCGATTATGTCATTGATGACTGCTATGCATTTTCCTCTTACTGTGGAGTAGTCCTCTTGCAAGTTCTGCAAGAATTCAATCGCTACTATTTCATTAGACTCCTTCAAGTGGTTAAGATAGGTCAGCCATCCTGCTCTTGCCAGGATTTCCCGGGCAGCAGTCGAAACAGTTAACACTTGCATTTCTCTACGAATTGATCTCCCTCCCATAGTTTCGCTGTGAATTCTTAAAGGAACGACAGCTGTTTGTTGAAACACAGAGAATTTGACGGACGTAAAACTCATTCAAACTCTAATGCTGCAGCGTATACAATGGAACTGGCTTTAAACAACAAATCATGTATAAAAAACAAAAAAATTAGAAGACATAATACCATTGAGCCGTGCCATACCCCATTACACAATCTTCCAGATAGCGAGCTGACACGTACTCTAGGGAATGATGAGGTTAACCTCCCCCCCCCCGCAATGTGATAGGCTATCCCATCCGTCAAATAAAGGAGCAGTGCCCGTTCTGCAACAAAGTCTTTAAGGAACAACATATGGCAATATGCCATGTTTACAAAAACAGCCTATTAATGAAATTGAGGTATAAAGTTGCGTCGCTTTAATATGTAAGAGACTGTGGTGATTTGAGGCAAGGTTGGGGATAAGACATTTGTCGTAAATAGAGAATCTCGTGAAGTCATTGTCACTGGTTCTGTAATGATTGGTGATAATATATAGTCATGTGTTATATGGTTGGGGTAATAACATATAATTGATTACCACGGCATAATAAACAATAGGATGCAAATAACTTACCTATTGGTGTAAATAATGCGACTTCAATACCATTAACAGTGCTCTGCTGCCGACAGGTGTCCATAACCTTGGCAGAGTTGTTTATTTCACCCATGGAACCATAGTCCTTTGTGTATGCTAGGGAATTTTGTGTAATGTCAAAATGTAGGCCATTATGCTAGCTTGGTGAGCAGTTAGCCATAATGACATTCACAAGAAAGGAGCGAATAGTGGGCAGGCCGACTCGTGATGAGACCTCCTGTTCCAAGGGTTGTTTGTTTGATATACCTTTTGGACCATATCTCTGGCATGGTGGCCATAGTGGGAATGCCACTTTGCTTCCGTCCTGATGATCATGGTAGGCAAGCTCTTAATGAGACTTCCTATCCTGCAATTTGACAATTTATAAACCATGTTTGCTCCCTTTTTTTTATTTTTTTGTTTTTCATGAAGTGCCTTCCCTATTTATACACAAAGGGTGGTTCAACACTCCTTAAGCATAGGAATGGTGGAAGAAGTCTTAATATCCCAATAGGAAAGTATAGACCCTTTGCTATTATTATTGAATGATAATCAAAGAGGATTAAAAGGGACCATCATGATACAGATAACCAATCAGAACAGAATTAGTAGAATAATGACAGCAAAAGATTATGAATAAGCATGTCTTTCCTTCTGTTTTCTCACCAATTCAGGGCAGTTTCTTATAAAGATAGTGATTTATGATTGACTGATTTCCGTATGTTGTGTTTTTGTTCCCATTACATAAGTGCATGGTTGTATTCAAAAAGACTTGAAAGAACAACAATAAGCATCCTCAATTTAGAACAACAAAAGAAACAAGCTCTTTCACAAGGAGAGAAAAAACGTACAAGTGGTGTTCCTTTTGAGGAAAGGGATAACAATAGTTCACAAATGTTGTTCCTTTGGAAAAGGAACAACAAAAACATACAAATTCCGTTCTTTTGGAAAAGGAACAGCAAAAATCAAAAGTGTTGTTCCTTTGGAGAAGGAATAGCAGAAATAAAAAATGTTATTCCTTTGGAAAAGGAACAACAGAAAGCAAAAGTGTTGTTCGTTTGGAAAAGGAACAACAAAAACACGTAAATGTCGTTCCTTTGGAAAAGGAACAACAGAAAGCAAAAGTGTTGTTCCTTTGGAAAAGGAATAGCAAAAACACGCAAATGGCGTTCCTTTGGAAAAGGAACAGCAAAAATCAAAAGTGTTGTTCCTTTGGAAAAGGAACAACAGAAATCCAAAATTGTTGTTCCTTTTGGAAAAGGAACAGCAAAAAACCAAAATTGTTGTTCATTTCGGAAAAGGAACAGCAGAAAACAAAAATTGTTGTTCCGTTTGGAAAAGCAGAAAATTTCTTTAGAAAAGGAACAGTAAAAACACACAAATGTTGTTCCTTTGGAAAAGGAACAACAAAAACACACAAATGTTGTTTCTTTGGAAAAAGGAAAAACAAAAACATAGAACTGTTGTTCCTTTGGAAAAGGAACGACAAAAACACACAAATGTTCTTCCTTTGGAAAAGGAACGGCAAAAACACACAAATGTTGTTCCTTTGGAAAAAGAAACAACAAAAACACACAACTGTTGTTCCTTTGGAAAAGGAACTGCAAAAACACACAAATGTTGTTCCTTTGGAAAAAAGAACAACAAAAACACACAAATTCTATTCCTTTGGAAAAGGGAACAACAAAAATACACAATTGTTGTTCCTTTGGAAAAGGAACAACAAAAACACACAAATGGTGTTCCTTTGGAAAAACGAATAGCAGAAGCAACAAAACGTTGTTTCAAAGATATGTACAAAAGTAACTCAAGAAATTATGTATAGACTGTCAAAAAAAGTAAATTCCTTAGTGAATTACAGGTGAGGAAGACTTCTCTTCCTCCCCCAAAATCTCCATATCTGAATCTTGGCGTAGCTATTGGCAGAAGGACTCCCGAGTAAGTGGTTTGTGATAGAGACGAACTTGATGGCCATTTCCCTTAAAGGCATATACAGAACCATCAATAGTGATTAGAGTAAGGGTACCATTGTCATGTACCTTGTGGATTTCATATGGTCCCAACCAACGAGTCTGGAGTTTCCCGGGGAAGTCCTGAAACCAGGAGTCGTACAAAAGAGCCCAGTCTCCTTCGTGGAAGACTTTATTTTTAATGAGAGAATCATGCCATTTAGCTCTTTGTTGTTGTATCAGAGCAGTGTTTTGAAGTTCAGAGAGCCTAATTTCATCCAGCTCATTGATCTACTGTAGTCGATTAGTCTGTGCCTCAGTTAGCTCTAAGCCAACTTCCTGTGTTGTTCGTAATGTTTGGATTTCGAATTCTATGGGGAAAATGGGTTGTTTTCCAAACACTCGCTGATAAGGTGAGTAACCAATGGTACTCCTCCATGTTGTTCTATAAGCCCATAGTGCTTCAGGTAGTTTGGCAGCCCAATCACGTCTATGTGATGCAACAGTTTTCGTTAGGATTGCTTCTATTATTTTATTGCTTCTTTCTACTTGCCCATTTGCCTGTGGGTGGTATGGAGTAGTGATTTTATGCTGGACATGATAGTTGTTGAGTGTTACAACTATTCTGCTTCCAGCAAACTATGGTCCACCATCTGTAATTATCTCTCTTGGAAGGCCATAACGTACAAATAGATGGAACAAGAACTGTATAACAGAGTCTTCTGTGGCTCTTGACAATGCCTCTACTTCAACCCACTTGGTGACATATTCTGTTGCCACCAAAATGTATGTTTTCTGGTTTGATGATGGGTTGATTGGTCCAACGAAATCAAGAGCCCATCTCTCAAATGGTTCGATGACTAGTTGTGGTTTCAGGGGCATCTCATCCGACTGACTAGGGCGTCCCGCTCTCTGGCAACTGTCACAGGCTTGGACAAATTTCTTTGCATCTTTGAAAATTGTGGGCCAATAATACCCTGTTTGTAACACTTTATATCCAGTCCTACGATCAGCAAAATGTCCACCACATGGTTGGTTATGGCAGGCTTTCAAAATGTCAAAAATTTTGTCCTCTCGAACGCATCTCCTGATATGCATGTCCACCCCTGTGTGAAACAAATAGCCCCCAATCCAGGAAAATCTAGTACTTCACTGAACAATATGTTTTTGCTCATTAGGGTTTAGATGCTTTGGTAACTTACCTACTGCTAGGTAATTGCCAACATCAGCATACCAAGGTGTTTGAACAGCGACAACAAAGAGATGCTCATCCGGAAATTGATCTTCAACTACTGCTGCATCAACTACCTTTGGCATTCTTGAGAGGAAATCTGCTATCAGGTTTTCTTTTCTAGGTCGATCCTTGATTGTAATATCAAATTCCTACAATAAAATCAGCCATCTAATTATTCTGCCATTTGTGATAGGCTTGTTTTCTAAATATTTTATAGCAGAAAGATCTGTGTACAAGATAACAGGATATCCAGTAATGTAATGTCTAAATTTATTGACAACATGTATAACGGCTAGAAATTCTTTTTCAGTGATAGTATAGTTTAATTCCGCAGGGGATAGATTTTTTCTAATGTAATAAATTACATATGGTTTTCTATCCTCTTCCTGCCCAAGGACCGCTCCAATGGTTGTGTCTGAGGCATCAGATGATATCTGGAATGACAAATCCCAATTTGGTCCTCGAAGGACTGGGGCTGTGGATACGAGCTTCTTCAGATCCTTGAAAGCATGTTCACATTTCTCTGTCCAAAGAAAATCAACGTTACCAGTTAGTGCAAACAAAGGTGTAGCAATATGTGAATAATGTTCTATAAACCTTCTGTAATAACCAGAAAATCCAGGAAAGCTACGTACCTCTGTTTGAGTGGTGGTAGTAGGAATAAGCAGAAGTATTTGGATTTTGGCTGGATCTACTTGAATGCCAGCTGCTGAAATATAGTGTCCTAAAATAAGTTCTTCTGTCATCATCATATAACATTTTTCATGGCTCAAACAAAGCCTGGTAGCAATGCAATGTTGTAGGACTTTTCCTAGTGTATCCAGTGTTGGGTCAAACTCATCTCCGTATGGAGTAAAGTTGTCCATATATACTTCTAGTCCTTCATTTATTAGGTCTGCAAAAATGCTAAGGATATCCCTTTGGAATGTGGTAGGGGCATTGCATAAGCCAAAAGGTAAAACTCGGTAGGCAAATGTTCCCCAAGGACAAGTAAAAGTAGTTTTATCTTGATCTTTAGAGGCAATTTGTATTTGGTTGTACCCACTGAAGCCATCAAGGAAATAAAAGAATTTCTTTCTTGCCAAAGTGTCTAATACTTGGTCGATGAATGGGAGAGGGAAGTGGTCCTTTTGTGTTGCTTTATTTAGCTCCCTGTAGTCCACACAGATTCTCCATTTCCCATTCTTTTTTGGCACCACCACAAGCAGGGAGACCCCCTTAATATCAGAGATAGTGTAGATAAAGTTAACATCCAAAAGCTTTTGAAGCTCAACTTTTACCACTTCTTTTAGATGAGGATTTAGTCTTCTCTGATGCTGTCTAACAGGTCTTGCATCTTTTTCTATGTAAATGTGGTGTGTACATAACTGGGGGCCAATTCCTTTCATATTAGGGTAGTCCCATGCAAATGCTTCTTTATATTTCCTTAACATATGGATGAGGTTTGTTTCTTGTTCGGATGTGAGGTTGGCATTAATGTTTAAGGTTTTTCCAGGTTCAATTTCCACAATTTTACTATTTGCAACAGAGGTGACAGGGATTGTATGATCATGTGTATCTTTTAGCGGGTCTTCTTCTAATTCATTATCAAATGTTGCTTTTATCATATGACATTGGGTGTGAGATGTGAGTTCAGTTTGACTAATGAAATTATTGATGGCATCATCTTCTGTTTTGTCTTTGAACTCAAGTGCTTCTTGTATAGTTAATGGAGATCTAATGCTATTAGTAAGATATGATACAGGGTACCTATTAGTTTTGACTATTGTGACACTTGGCTGTGCTGGGGGATATAAAACTAAATTCTTGATATTTGTTCCCCTAGTTATGATCATATTCCCTTGCTGACAGCCAATATAGGCATCGGCAGTGGCGAGCCAAGGTCTTCCTAAAATCAATGGATGTCCATCAAGTCGGGTTTTAGGATTTATTATCAGAAAATCGGTTGGATATTCCCAGGAGTCAACTGAGACCATGACATCATGTAGTATGCCCTCTAGCCTAACCTGATGCAGGAGCATCAAGACCATCTTCATTTGTAAATATGTGATAAAAGGGGGGTGTGATAAATTTTAGTATTTTGTTATTTTTAATAAAATAGGAAGTGAAGTTTATGTAAATATTCTTTTTCTAAATAAAAGGATATGAGAGAATAGTTAGGAAAAAGAATTGGGATAGAATTTCTATGTTTTTTCAGTTAAAATTAGGATAAAAATGGGGAATAAAGCTTCATGCTTTAAATCATTATGTAAAATGGAAAAAGCCTCCTTTTTTAAAAGATAAGGTCTGAGAAGATCTATCCCTTATGTATGTATCAATTATTATTATAAATAAAGAGGCAACTAAGCTCTCGAGGGAGAGAAGGGGCATGCCAGAGAAGTATTATTAATTTTTCCTCTCAGCATACTTATGAATCATCGATTTTCTGTTAAAATGAAGGCATGCATCCAATAATATAATGAACTGTGTATTGCGTCATGTTAAGCTCATATGTCAAAGCGTTGAGTCGTTGAGTAGTCATTTGATGTATATTAAATCGTTGTCTAGATTGGATAGAGGTCGATTATTAGTTTAACGAAACGTGGACAGAGGTTGTTGAATCACAGGCACGACCTCTAATATTACAATCTCCATGAGAGAAAGTTATTGTAGGAACAGTTCACGGGATTCTTCGAGCAGCCAGTCCAGTTAATATTGTTATTGGAACCTATGCGATCCTTCTGTGTTAACACCCCAAACATCCTCGCCAGTTGGGGAGACAGTGACAATATATTGCGCCATTATCCTGAGGGTTAAATCGGAAGTAGCTGTGCACTTTCAGGTGTTAGTTATAACTTTGGCGTGATTGTTGATATTATAATGTCAGCCAAGCTGCCTTTCCAACAACCGCTCAGTTCGAGTACTAGCGTTTCTCTAGCAATTGAAGTGTGTTATACGCTTACATGCATGGTAATTGAATGTTCTATATATGTATAGCCAGTACTTGGTTTTTGCTCGAATTCTGGATTGTGATCAGAAGAACAAGGAGCGTCGTGGGTTTTATTTTCCAACTGTTCGCATGGAGGCAGAAAGAGCGTGGTGAGTTTTGTTGTGTTCGGAATTGAATTGTTGTATGATCTAGAAGCGATGAGCCAAGTTTTCCAGCTCTGCCAAAGGAGTCTGGTTCGAACACAACAGGAGACGGGCCAAAACCCTTGATTCTCAAACCCGAAAACTGTTTAGCGAGGATAAGAAGGAAGACAAGCCGCAGATCGTAATAAAGATAAACCAGGGAGTGGTTCCGAGGGAAATTGTTAAGCACACATGGATTGATCATTGTATCATGGAGTTTAAATCTGGAATCTTATTTCTGTGGATTTTAAATCTTATTGTGATTGGATATTGCGGCATCTGGTGGGACATTTAACATGTCCTTCATAATCACATTACATTGATTATTCAAAAAAAGAAAAACAAACCAGATTTGGGGCGAATGAATGGAGGGCCGAAGAAAACGGAGTAGAGAGCAAGCCTGGAAAAAAAATGTATGTGGTAGCATTGGACACTCTTCGGTGTTAGGGAAAGGCCCACACATCAATTTTGTTAAAGGAAAAACTGTGTGCAGTATGGAGAGCCGAGCGTATCAAGAAATATTAGAACTTGTAAGTATAGGAGAAGGCTATGAATGTTGAAGCACATTCCATTATTTTACACTGTCAAAATGTGCCCACTGAATCTGGTTAAGATGAAGAGGCACTTCTGCATGCACCTGGTATTGTGTGAAATTGCCAACTACTGAAGTTTTGGTTTGGAAAAGAACTGAGATGCATGTTTATGATCACAGTGTTTAAAGATCCTAGTTTTTGCAGGCCTACCGTGCATCATAACCACAGATTGGTCAGCCAATTCTAACAAAGTGGAGGTGGGTTCTATAGATGTAATGCCTAGCTTTTGGCAAGTAGTGGTTGTTAAGATATTGATTTCAGCTCCAAGATCAACTAAGGCATTGGGCAGGATCTGACCATAAATTTGGACAGTTACTATTGGGTTTCCTGGGTCTGCATATTTAATGGGTATTTCTTTTCCTGATAATAAGTCAGATAAAGTGCCGACTACTTGAACTCTTGGACTATTTGTTATATTTCTCCTTGGTCTTTTTATGCACAATTCTTTGATAGTTTTTGCATATATCACGATGTCTTGAATGGCTTAGAGGAATGGAATTTTTATGTACAAATTTCGTAATTCTCCCAGAATGTCAAAATCAGGTTGTTGTATAGGTCGAGGTATGACTAATCGTTCTGGGAATGGGGGAGAGGATGTGGGGGCTTGATTATGAGCTTGTTATTTATTCACATCCTCTTCATGTGACAGATGTTCTCTGGGTAACTGATCTTCAATCTAAACTATTTTGTTTCCCTCAATTTGAATAATACGCCCAGATCTTAACTGAAGATCATTACACTCCCTCAGATCGGGTCCTACTTCTGGTGTTTCTAGGATTTGGAGAGATTGGACCAGTCTATTGTTTGGGTTGGGGTTGGGTTGCGCTGGGAGTTGCGGTCTCAGATTAGACTGGGGATTTTGCTGTAAAGCTGGCAGTGTAGGTTGAGGGAGAGGAATAGTTCTTACTGGCTGATGCATTGGTCTCTACCAGTTTATCTGCCAAGCTGAGCTTTGTGAAGTAGGGGGAGTCCATTATGGTGGGTATGGGTTGTTTTTCCAATATGGTGGGGTATAAGGATGGTTCGGCCAACCAGATTGGCTTGTCTGATTCAGCCACGAGTTTGCAGAAGGAAATGACTGTGGTGACCAGTTTGGAAATGAGGGTTGAAATTGACTTTGCCACGTACTATACTGTTGAGCATTATACTGCGGAGACTGAAAAGAAGAAGCTGGGTCTGGAAACATACCAGTTTGTCGCGGCTTCCAATGACGGTGCTGGTTGAGAAAATACACTACTTCTGGCTCTTCTTCTGCTTCCTTATATACTACTTTCAGTCCAGGTAGTGAGGGACAGCTCTCCGTAGAGTGATCTCTTGTACAGATGGCGCATGTTTGGACTGCATCCAGTGGACACTCCTTATGGCTATGTTTCTTCCTGCATCTGGGGTAGAAGATTGCCAGATTTTGTTCTGCCTCCATTTGCTTCTGCTTGGCCTGCAAAATATCCAATTGTGTAGTTAGTGTCCCCAGTATATCAGTTTTAAAATTTTCTAATAAATTTCCAAATTCTACGCGCGTTACTCCTTCTGATGAGATTTTATTCTCTCTTACAAACCAATCATGTTCTGTCGATTTGATTGGTGTGCTGCCTCCCGAGCTCCTGATACATAAATCAATTATGTCAGCAAAATGTTCCTGATAAATATCCCGTTTTCCCATAATGTTTAATGTTTCGATCCATTGTTCCTTCATGCCCCTTATTAATGTTGTTTTCAACACGTTGTCAGGTAAAGGCAGTGATGCATAGGGAGATCTTTGTAGATTATACCTGAAACATTCCACATACTCTTCTAATGTTTCGTTTGGTCTAGCTATCATCTGGAATATTTCATCTTTTAGTTCTCTAGACCTGCAATAGTCCTAATATTTTTTTAGAAAAGATTCTTTCATTTGTTCCCAGTTATTTATAACCCCACCACCTAATCCCATAAGCCATCTTAAAGCAACCCCTTTTAGTGTAGAGGGAAACAGTTTTAGTTTCTGGGGGTCAGTCATGTAATCATATCCCCTATACAATACATAAAATTCAAATATAAATGCATCTGGGTCTTCTGATGTGAGCCCATAAAATGTAGGGATATGTTGAAGAGGGATTGCTTTCATGGGGGCATTTACTGTAGAATCCACTGTGGGTTATTGTAATGTAGAGGTTTGGGTGTTTAGTTTGTTTTGAGCCATTGGTTCAAACATATGCCAATAACCTTCTGGGATATCTAGGAGGGTGTTCCTAGGTTGAGAGGGAATGGCTTTGACAGGAATAGTTTTAATAACACTTCCTCTATTTGGGACTTTTGACTGAGGAGATTGGGTTTCTCCAATAGTAATTTTTGCAGCACTTCCCTTGTCTGGGCTGCTTAATGGCTGAGTTATCCTAAGAGGAGATCTTGGTTCCTCAGTTTCCCCTGTCTCTCCTCCTCCTTCACAAAGATTACTGAAATTCCCTTCCTGCAATAGCTCTGGAGTAACATTTTTAATTTCTTGAAAGTCCTGCTCATCAGTTTGACTATGCACCTCAACAAAGGCTACAGATGGTGAACCTGTGGCCTGAAGGGAGCTAGTAGGTTGTTTAGGAGTAATTTTCCTGGGTTCTACTAAGGGCTGAGATTCAGCTTTCTTATAGATTTCGTCTATGAAGGTTGATCGGCCAAGGGTCACCGACCCATTAGCCTTTTCTGGCTTTGGTAAAGGTTTGGAACTTTTCTCTGGCCTTTTCTGCTTAGTCATGCACTCAAATTAACTACTAAATCCTACTTACGAAACGTAGCAAATCTACAATAAAGCGGGCAAAGGAGCAGGGCTTTTACATGCTCCAAACGTAGGTTCTTACCTTCCATTTTCAAAACCCAATTCTTCCCTAGTAGGCGCGTACACTACTCTGAGAAAAAGAAAAAATGGCTAAAATCTTTTCTCGGCAACGACGCCAAAATGTGGAGCTATAAAAAGGGTCTCTTTTAGCTCTAGTTACCTCACATTAATATGTCAATCCGGGAACATTTTTCTATTTCAAAGAGTGTCTCAGTCTGAGACTTAGCATTTGCCAGAGTAATGCTCGTAGTACAGTTGTTTGAAACTACAAAGGTAAATGGATGTGTGTCTACAACTTAACTACTTCAAAAGGCTAAATCACACATGAATATATTAAGCAATGTATCATTCAAGGGTTCGGTAGCAATCACCCATCCCTTTAGAAACTAATGGAAAAGAAATTGGAGAACAGATCAGGGATCTGGGAGCCGGGAAGTAGATGCCAATGCTCACTACAACCTGAGATTGTCCTTCACACCAAAATAACAGATAACAAGAAATGGAATGGCAGATAAATCGAACAGCAATGAAATGGAACAACAACCTTAAAATGGAACAGCAATTCAGAAATGAAACAGCAATTCGGAAATAGAACAGTAACTAAGTCTAATAGGCTATGAATCTATTCAATCACGTGCATTAGTCATAACCAAACATCAATCCTTCATTCTTAAAGATGTACACACAAATGGAAGAGCACTGCCTATAGATACATGATGGAACAACACTGAAAACCATATAAACACAACGTGCTCAGTCTGATTCAGTTGTCACTCTAATTAGAAAGCATACGATTACATCTCAAGATGAAACAGTAATATTTGAGAATCCAATAATCATATAGAATCAAATCTTCCAAGATAGATTATGTAATGTTAAGGAAAAATCGCATAACACAAAAACATTGTAATGGAACAACAGTATCCTGTAGAAATTAACCATATTATACCAACACCTAAAGGAATAGTAACATGATGCAGCGTCAAAACAACACTTTTTTTTCAGGAACATTAATGGATTAAACACGATAACGCATGTGACATAAACTTTATAAAACACGTCAGATTACCAGATCATGTTGATAAGCAAACCGCACAGAAACCATGCGTAATGGTACAAGAGCAAGTGTCCTCCAGGGCCGGGCCCTTAGCCTCCAGGGGTACACCACTTAAGATTATTCCAGGCTCAAAGATAAAAGAGTAACCAAGTCTGTATTAATGCATGAAGTAAAAGTACAGTAGAGCAAGTCTTAACAGGACATAATGATCATAGTTTTGATCTTTTAAAAGAAATTACATAAGAGCATAACCACACTTTCACTAACAATGTTGCCCCTCATATAAGGGTGACGACGGAGATATCTATGTGCAGAAATAGATAAAACAGCGATCCCTCACGATCAAGGATCCTAAGGGATTCGCAGAATCGTTAATCCTGAGTGACTTCTTCTCTTTTCTGCGCCTAGATGATATCTCCGCTTCCTTTCCTAGGTTGGTCCGTTTTGATCTGGTTTGCATGCGGTCTCCTATCAAAGGGATAGCAGTTAACCCATCTTTGTCTTTTCCTTTAGGACGGCCACTTTTCGTTTTTCCTCCCTCCTGTACATGGAAATGACAATTGTCAGCGTTCTATATTAATCTCACATGTTTCATTATAATTCTTTATCATTTTCTAAGTTCATAATGCAAAAAGGCTCATAAGTCCTAATGAAAAGATATTGAAATAAGCATCAAAACATACCTTCTTTGATACTCCACAGTGATACTCTATTTTTCCAAACTGCATATTTGAGATGATTATCCCAACTTCTTTGTGATTTGAAAATACATTCTTAATAACCTTAACTAGACCTTTGTTTGATTATTCTACTAACCCATTACCTTGTGGGTAATATGGTGTAGAATGATGCAATGTAATCTACTATTTTTGAAAAATATCTATCATTTAATATTGTTGAAAGCTTGTGCATTGTCTGTAACTATTTGTTGTGGACACCCAAATAAAGATAGTATATTTTCTTCAATGAATCTCATGACTATTGTATCAGTTACATTCGTAACATGGATAACTTCTACCCACTTGGTGATGTAATCAGTGGAAGTTAATATCCATCTATGTTGGCTGTTGGAAGCTAAAACTATTTCACCTATGAAATATAATCCCCATTGTATGAAAGGAGCTTCAATTAAGACTGGTACAAGGGGAAGTGCTACTAGCCTCTATTTTCAGACAAATATTTGACACGGGATACAACATCTTACCTTTTCTCCGAATTGTGCAAACAATTTGGGCCAATATAAACCTACTCTCAGGATTTTGTATGCAGTTGCCTTCCAAGCATAATGTCCTCCACAAATTCCTTCATGAAATTGTTCAATGACTCCTTGAGTTTAACTTTAAGTTAAACGTAAAAAGGACATTCAAAGGATATTTCCAATACAAATTGGCATTTATGATACAATATTTCATAGCCTTGAGTCTAAGAGATCTCGATTGATTCTTTGTGAATTCAACAGGATACTTTAAATCTCAAAGAAAATTCACTATGTCTTTATACCAATCTAAAAGTAATTTTTTTTCATTAATATGTAAAGGAAGAGGAACAATATCTTAATGGGGAGAAGTTTCATGTGGATTCCTCTCACTTTAAATATGAGAATATTCTTGTGGATTCTTCCCACTTGAAATGTGAGAAGGTTTTTATGGATCCTTGTCATTTGAAATTTGCAAAATGATGTTGATACCAAGAATAGTACAATTTGATTAAACTAAAAGTTTAGCTAAACCATTTTCTTTCACCAATTTGATAGGAATGATATCTAGATCAAATTCAAGTATCTTAGTAATACATCTTCCCCTATTTCCATCTTTATCAAGTTGTGTTAGAATTGTTTTTACTGCATTGATGGGGACATAAGAAATAACATGAGAATATAAGACATAAATCCTAAATTCTTTTAAATATTATACAAGGGCATATGATTGTTTCTCTATGATGTCATATCTTAGTTCAACATCTCTCATCATCTTACTGAAAAAGACAATTCACTACTCATATCCATAATCATTTGTTTGTAATAAAACAACTGTTATGGTAGTGTCAGAGGCAAAGGTGAAGATACTAATAGCTTTTTAGTAATTTGGAGTAGCTAGTACTGGGGCTTCTAAAATGACCTTCTTGATATGTGAAAAACAATATCTAACTTATACTATCCATTTGAATTCATGATCATGTTTGATCATATCAGTAATCTCTTTCAATCTTAACATAATTAGGTATAAATATTTTTAAGAAATTTATTTTTCCTAAAATTTACTGAATTTTCTTTTTGTTTCTAGGTAGACTGATTACCTGAATTTCTAAGAATCTTTTTGGATTAATTACAAATCCTTCCATTGAAAATATATGTCTCAATAGCTTTCCTTATTTCATTGCAAAAAGTGACTTTCTGGGATTAAGAGAAATCCCATACTTCCTGCATCTTTTGAAAAATTTTCTCAAGTGATTCAAGTGTTTATCATCAGAATCAGAAAATACAGTTACATAATCAAGATAAATGAAAATAAGTTTTTTTATATTACCAACAAATGTTAGATCCATTTCTCTTTGAAATGCTTCTCCAGATTTGATTAAACCAAATGGCATCTTTGCATACTTAAATGTACCCCATGGAGTTGTAAATGTTGTCTTTTCTCTATTTTCTCGACTAATGAGGACCTCATTATATCCAAAAAACCCATCTAACATTGAAATCATATTCGAACCTTAAACCCTCTGAAGTAATTGGTCGACTTTTGGTAATGGATAATTATCTTTTAAAGACAATTTGCTTAGATTCCTAAAGTTAACACACAATCTTATATCGCAAGTTTTCTTCCTAATAGGTACTAGGTTGGCTATTCATTATGAATATCTTAAGGGAAAAATTAATTTTGCATCCAACAACTTTTTAATTTCTTTATCAATGATTGTAAGTATGAATGGATTTATTCTTCTAAATTTCCGTTGAAATGGTTTAGCTTCTGGTTTGAGAGGAATTTTATGTTCAATAATGGTTTTGAACTAGATCTTCAATTCTTCCTATGACCATGAAAATACATCTCTATAATTTTTGAAAATATTAATAGACTTTTCTTTTACTTCTTGAACAATTATGCTAAAATTTTAATATTTCCAATTTCTTCAGAAATACTGATATTATAGTCCTAAACTTCTTCTTGTTGTGAATTTAACAATGAAGTTTTTGATACATCATTATGATCATTTATTTTTCAAGGGGAACTAATCCTTTTGGAATGTAATTATTTGATAATTGAATGATATCCTGATCATCAATTTTATGTTCTAACTGTGAATTTTAATCATCCCCATTTGATTTGATTTCATTAATGTGTTCTTCTTCATTATGTGAAGCATACAATTCTTCTATTTCTTGTAAAACATTTTTAAACTTTTCATCATTTTCAAAAACCTTCCAGCATTTGAGATTGCCAGCAACAGATAGTTTGTATTTTACTTCAATTTGATAATGCAATTGCAGACAATCGAGTATTTTAAAAGAACGAGTAGAAATTGCCAAAGCATTAGCATGGATATTTTCTTCTCTTAGGATTGATGTGATATTGAAGGCTTGGAAATAATTATCTCCATAGTCCCAAACTTCATTCTTATAATCTTTAAATGTAGGATACTTAGTTTTACAAAGGTTTCTAATTTTTTTTACAACCAACTCTGAATCACCATATACAACTAAGTTTTCAACTTTCGGACTCTTAGCTAACACTAATCTAAAATTAGGGCTTCATATTCTGCCACATTGTTTTTGAATTCAAAATATAATTTAAAAGATTGGGTTATATCTTTCTTATCAGAAAAATGAGTATGATTTCAACCCCAACCCCATCTTTGGAAAATGCCCCATCAAAATACATTTTCCAAATGTCAGTGTTTACAATTTGAGGGGTATTGGCACTTTATTCAATGTTGATTTGAGGATTTGGAAGATCATTAGAAACTAAAGTGAAGAATCCAAAAACTTGATCAATTGCATAAGTAGGATGATTAATTGCTTGATTTTATTTACAAACTATATTAATGAATCTTGCTTATATGTATAGTCCTAAATGTTCACCTCCATAAACTGGGATTGTAGCATAAGACATGTCCATTTGCAGACTACGCCCTAACTTGGAAAGACACGATCTTGACAATAAAATTCCAAATTTTGGGAGAATATTTGTAACAAAAATGTCCAAGACTACACTCTTGACAGGGATGTGCGCAAGTGTTACAACTAAATCCTAAATTAATCTAAGGCAACATACTTTCATGGAATAAAAATTATAGAAATCATGATATGGTATAGTGATTTGTAATGGAATTTGATCCATGATTACTTTAGGAATTAGATTATGGGAAGAAATAGAATATAAAATGAAATTATATAAAAGATAATCATGAATTTTCAAGGTGACATGAAAAGGAGGTACATTTTCATTAATCATATTGAACTAGGACCAAAAATAGCTTGAGGATTTTCATTCTGTAAACTAATGACATCCCCCTTTGCATCAAAACTTGAATATTGAATCCATTTTGATACTTGATGTCTATAACCTATATTTTTGGAGAGTATAGATAATGGGATTGGAATTTTAACTCTCTCTATCTCTTTTTCAACTTGAGAAATATTAAGAACATTTTTTTAGCAATATTCTGTTCTTATAATTGATTCTGTGATTGAATTAATGATGTTTTTGTTTCAACTTATCTTACTTGAGTTTCATCAAAGGTAACATTTTTTACTATTCTACCAGGTCTTGGTCTTGGTCTAAGGTCATACCTTCTATTTAATTCAACAATGAGGAATTCAAAAAAATCTTGATACTTGGAAATCTGAGAATTTTCTTGATTTTGAATTAAAGAGTGATCTTGACTAATTGGAAAAATAACATTCTACGATGATGGATCTTCAAAATAATTAATATCATTTGTATTGATAGGAACAATTTCTTCAGGATCTTGATCATCAATCATTACGGGAGGTTGAATTTGTTGAATCAATGTTTGGTCTTTGCAAATATTGAGGTTCAAAAGTTATTATTTATTGAACTTGTGGTCTATTTGCAACTTGTTGGGTTACTCTAGGTTGAGTTTCCATTCTTGAGATTTTTTTAGACGTATTTCTAAGTTGAGAGTTTATTTTATCAATTGTATGTTCTTCATCTTTATTTTTTTATGATGAGGTACCTTCTTCTCTAGTTTTCATCCTCTTTTCAATATTTTCTGCCTTAGCTTTCATTTTAGCAGATGTTGAGCTATTAGCTTCAACTTCAATTGCATTAGTTTGCATGTATGCTAAATTTTTAGATATTTTTTTCGCTAAGAATTACAAAAAATTCATCTTCAAATGCTTTGGAAAAACTAACCCTAGAAGAAATTACTGGAGGTTTGCAATCTGGAGGCATTATTTTAATAAAGTTTATTGAATCTTTTACTGAAATCAGCTACAGGTTCACTAGGGTTCCTTTTTAAGTCTTCAAATTCAATTAAGTAGTAAACAACATCCTTTAATATTCCCCATTGATTTTTGAAAATATTGACTAGTTCAACCCATGAATTAATGGAATTAGATTGAAGTTGTCTGAACCATATTCTAACATTTCCGTTAAGTGACTGAAAAAAAATACTTGTGTATACATCTTCATGCTCAATATTCATGTTATCATCAAAATCAAAGAATGTAGTTAAGTGATCTTCATCAGATGACCCCCTCTCTCCATTAAATCTAGGTAAATGTTTTAGATAACCATCAAGGAAAGCATGAAGTTGGGCCGCAGGTGGAAGAACTAAGGCTGCATAATGTTCTGCCAAAATTGGTTGAATACCAGCCATTTGATGTTGTGATGGCGTTATATTTTTAGAAGAAACAACTTTACTAGAAGAAGGAGGAGAAGAAGGTTTGTGTTTCTAAAAGAATTTGGGATTAATAAATAGCTTTTGAAATTCACGTAAAACCTTTTTAGGATCCCAAAAAGCTAGAGGATTAGTATAAATACTAAGTTCCTCTTCATATTTAGTAGAAGTGGATGGATAAGTATCTACAAAAGAATATTTAAAATCAAGTGGTTTAAACTAAGAAGGAGAAAGTTTAGGATCTTCTTTAATGTCATAAGGGTCCAAATGGGAATGAGGAAGTTAAAAAGCCTCATGTTGGTGGACTAAAGGTGTAGTTTGAATATCTACTCCTCTAGAAAGGATTCCTATAACTTTTGGAGGAAGATCTGATACTTCAGCAAGTATTAGTGTTGAATGTGAAGGGTCAGATTGTGAAGGTACTTCAGATAGAACAGAGGCAAAAGTAGCAAGAGAGGCTTCTAACCTATGTCTAATAGATGTAATTCTAACTAATCTCTCTAGATTTGATAAAGGAGAGAAAAACATTGGATATGGCTGTGATTTGGTATGCCTATGTGAAGCCAGACATAATATGTAGAGTCACAAGGTGAAGGCTTTTAGCCTACTAACCTCTTATTAACCATTAATAGGAAAATATAATCGTTGTCCTAGGTAACCAAGCTTCAATCTTCATTTCCTCATGATGGCACCAATCTAATCTTGTCCTTTGTAGATAGTTCTAGGCTAAGGAATTGTGCCCAAGCATATAAAATAAGGTTTTTGATTTTGAATGGATGACCAATGCTTTAAGCAGTTAAACATTTGAAAATCCTAAATATTTTTGAGAAAATAGAGGGGTTGATTCTTTATTCTTAACATAAGTAAGCTTTAAATTATTTGGGAAGAAAAATTGAAGAAGATGTATAATTCATTAAACATTCATATTGAATATCGAATTTGTTATTTACAAAACATGTGTATAGAAGTTTTCTATAGCCAAATTGTACATGTGAAAGAGATGATGAAAGGAAACAAATTAAAATTTAGAGGAATTAACTAAGACAAACTGTTTTAGCTACTTAATCTCTTTTAATAACTATAACTTTGTAGGAGATTTTAGAGAGATTAACATTCAAGCTAATCTAACCCAAACTTCTATGTTACCTTGAACATGTGCCGAGAAAATAAAAAAATGAAAACATAATTGAATAACCAGAAGTACTCACTAAGATACACAAGCTACTCTGAATGAATCCAGAATCCTTCTATTAACTTCATAAATAGCTTAGGAAGTTACAAGCATGTCCACTAGTTCATCACAAGGGTTCAACCCTTTCTTATTTGAATTAAAAAGTACTGATAAAGTTCGAGTCAAACATATATAGACTTGATATAAAATTTATTACAAAAATAATATCATCCAAAATAATTGGGATATTACAAACATAATACTAAAAAATTAATAAATCTGAATTCATTGGAACACTGCACAGATTTCAAGGGTTGTCGTTGATGTTTATACCTAGAAATTTGATTTTCTGTTCACTACCCCTATAAATTCGTTGTCATCTCCTGATTATATGTTGTCTACTCCTGAAAGTTAGCATTCTATTCTATTCGATGAGCTCACATAATTTATCCCATTTCTTTTCATCAAGGGTAGAAAATTTTAACATTTTTTTTGTATGACTCATCAACTTCAGTATATTTTTCAAAAGTAGGCCTAGTTAGAAAGAAATTCTTAATTTCATGTTGAATTAGAAATTCATAACTTAAACCTTCAATGGAAACTTTTCCAGTTAGAATTCTTCTTAATTTGGAAACTTGGTCTTGTCCACTTTTATCTCATGTAACATGTGTTGATAATCTTCAAGTGGAATCAATTTCCCACCAATATCCTACAAACCTAGGAGTCCTTTCTAATGAAAGCATTGAATTTCTTATGAATCTTTTTTATCTGAACCTCTAAAATTTGGCACTTGTTTTCAAGATGTAACATCAAATTCGTCTTGGTTAAAACCTTTCTTAGCTCCAAGACAACTTCAATTCTATCTTTAGTGCCTAATTCTTCAAGTTCATCCTTTGTCTTGGAGTTTAAGATTTTAATTATCCTTGTGGAATCTCTTGGTTTGTGGTGCATGTCTTCCATTATTTCTACTACTGCTGCTTATGATCTCTGCAATAAATATTCCTGCTCAAATATAATTTCAATAGAATGCCATAACTTAGACACTAATTTAGTAATGTCAATCTAGATATTTTCTTTGGCCCAAGAAATAGGTTGTGCAATCAAAGATTCATTCTCATAAACTTTTGATTGTTGAGTTAGCTTATCATTCTATTGAATCTTAGCCAAATATGCATTATCAGACTTGATTTTTTGTTCTAGAATCTTTTGGAGTTGCATCATGAGTTTTTCAATTTCTTAATCCTTCAAAGATAAGTCTCCCATGTCCTTTGACAATTGCTTTGTTGAATCAGTAGACCATGTTTCTACTATGATTGTCATTGATGTAGATGTCCATGTTGTTGAAGTACCTATTGTAGAAGGTGCCACTATGGGAATCAAAGCTCAAAAACTAAGTTATTGCTCCTTTTCTTTCAAGAGTGTTTCCATCTCAGCTTCCATAGGAGAATCTATTGTGATCTCTTCAATTTGCAGAAGGGAAGTAGTAAGAAATCCTGACAGCACTACTATAGCTTGCTCCTATGAATTATTTCCTTCTAAGGATTGTTCATGAGATTTTGTTTTCTTTCTCCTTTTCTAAATTGTGAAACGAGTAGCTTGAGTTTCTGAGTCTATAGGAGATATAATTTCTCTTGATCTTTTACTTTCTTAGTATTATGGAACTGGAGTCTGTGATGTTGTATGACTGACTATTTTTTACTTAGCTTCCTGTAATGTATTTTCCTGCCATTCTTCTTGATTTTCATATTGTTCTATCTCTTGACAGGTTGTATGTTCATAAGGTGTTGTTTTATGTTCAAATATCAAACATTAAATAATTCCTAAGGGATCATAGGACCAAGTAAAACTAAACCTGAATTTCATATGCTTTAGCAATTGTTTGCCTCCTTCATTGTTGCTTTGGTATTAACAATGAAAGGGTTAATATGTGCCTTCATATTGAATTTTTCTTTCTGCTTCCTCGATACAAATTGAAAATAATCCATATTCATTATTTGCCCGAGGTAAACTAAGGCAAAGATCCTTATTTGCATTAAAACTGGTAACCTATAGGGAGGGAGTTCACATCTATATACTCTAATCTTTGTTAAATTTTGGTAAAGGTACCAGTCTCCAACTTTAGCTTTCTCAGTAAGGTGCCTAATTCTTCTGATTTCAGGTGAAATCTTTGGTATTATATCACTAATGAGAAACCATAAGGACATATACAAAAATTGGTTTACAAAGTCACTGAAGGAATACTCTTCTATGTTCTTCCTTACCAAGGAATTCTGGTGAATGACCGATTAAGGTTTTCCTTGTGCATATAACTTCTATAATAGGAGTTTAAACCTTTTTTCTTGATGAAATAATAACAAATATATAAGAACCGATTGATGTTTGATTAAACATTCAACATAAAACATTAGAAATTGATCATGAATAATGTTTGACAGAAATTGATAGTAATTGAAAATCAATGAGAGCTTATTACCCATAGAGAAAAATGATAAAAATCCCAATATTACTTCACTTGCCCACTGATTAGTAGGATAACTGAACAAACAAGTGACCGTAGAAATAACCTGCCTTGACAATTCTGGAAAAATTGAAGTGGAATGAGGCAGATTAGTTCTAGGCAATTCAGATTTTCGAGTGGGAATGGCTTAAAATACGAGCTCGTTCGTGAAATGTGAGTTTTTGATAGATCTCCATGAGGGAATCAGTAGGAAAAGGGTGCAGAGAAGCTTGAAAATTGACTTGGAGTGCTTGGGATAAGGATTCAGGTGTAATGGCAAATAAAACTTGATTGTTTCAAGAAATTACAACCCTATGACTCGAAAGATACCTGAGATGGCACCAAGTGACAAGTTTTAGAAAGGTATGAGTTTGGGGAACGACAAATTGGGGCAATAAAGACTCCAAGATACACAATTCATCACTGACATCCTAAAAAAAATTATTTGCCTAGTTGTGGAGTTCATATAGATCGAACTTGCATTGGGTCTTTGAGAATTTATATTGGGTATCGACCATAGTGAGCTTCTTAAGGTTAGTGAAAGAGGCTAATGTAGGGCTTTCTACAACTAGTTTAGACTTTCCTTTGTGATAAGACATCTTGAACAACAAATTATCAATTAAGGTGGTGAATTACCAAGCTACAACGATCACTCGCGTATGAAGATGACCTCGTAATTGTGAAATTCGGGGTTGCACTTTTGTTGGTGAAACAAGAAATTATGGAAAAGAGTATGCAAGGTAATGGGATTTTTTAAAAGAGGAGGAGACATAAGCATTTTGGCACGTATAGTTAATCAAACTAGACATTGGAGGGAAGGATTCGTGAGAGCAGGGGTGAGAGCGGAGGCGGGAAAGAGAAGTGGTTTTCGGGGGCGAGGGTAGGTGGTTAATGGATTTGGAGAGGGGGGTCCTAAACTTATTGTGGAGCCACCACGTATAAGCAAGTGCCATATGCGAATAATCATTTCATACCCCGTGACCCCGTTAACCTTCGAAGGTGTTGAGGGGCGTTGAATCCATCATCCGTCGTTCATCAAGTGGGGATGATCTCATCCATCGCTTGCTAATCGAACTTTATCACTAGGCAGCAAGAGTGTCACATCAAATTTATTTACAAAATAAAATAACCCTTCATAAGACTTATGAAGGATTAAAAGTAATAATAATACCAAATATATCAAAGAGGCATTTTAACTAGCGTGCCAACTTTGGGATTATAGATATATATATGTATGCCTTTTTATTTTGATTTTTTCCATTTATTTCTTTTTCTCATTTCTTTCTTTCTTTTAATTTTTATTCTCTTTTCTATTTTTTTTCAATGTAAAAGAAAAAGTAAAAAACAAATCATTGTAAAAATAGGTTACAGCATGCACTTTATTGATAGTGTTCCTTGTAAAATTTGTTGGCTCAACTTGCTTGTACTTTTATTGGGTCAACTAGATGAAATCTTCCATATCTTCTCATTGTTATGGAACTAGAGGGAGTCTCATATACCATTGGAAAGACATCAAAACATTCCAACCATATATCTTATGCTCTCATTTGAGCTAGATAATTGTAGTAAGATTCCTTCCAAGATAGTCTATCAAAATGAATCATCAAAAATCTAAAAACAATACTTACCACAATATTATTTTTTCAATATTTATCTTAGACATACTAATCTACCTTTCTTTTTGACATCCATTACAATAATATTTATAAATAATTAAAATTTATAAAATATAAATAAAAAATAATTAATATTCTATCTTGCTTTGTTTTATGCTAAGTTGAACTATAAAATATGTATTAAAAATTGAAAGAAAAAGTAAAAATCAAATAATATAATTTCTATTAATTATTTTAATAAATATATAGATTTTCTATTAATTTTTTCAGTGAATATAGAAGAATTATAAGTAAACATGCAATTATTTAAATAATTAATTATGTACATAAATTGTTATATATATATATATTATATATATATATATATATATATATAATATATATATTATAATTTTTATAAAAATGGTTGAAATCTTAAATTTGAATTATATAATATACTTAATTTTTAACTTAATATAAATTATTTATACATTAAAACATATATTTGTTCTATAAAAATCAAAATTATCAATGCAACCATATTTATTTAAATAATATTATATATAAACATAAAATTTAATAATTAAATTAGACTTTAATTTTTAACATTTTAATTTAAGTTCTTAATATTGTAAATAACACATCCCACCCATGAAATGTTAACTGGCACAATTCTATCCCATAAGATGTCAAGATTCTATCCATTGTGATATATTATTATTAAGCAAAACATATTTTCCATTTAAAACTAATACTAAACCTCATTTAGACTTCAACCTAAACATTAAAAAAAACATCCATATATGGCATGAAGCCCAACTTATCTGTGAATATAAAAGAACTGGCACGGGGATGCTTTGGGAAGGTCGTAATGCCACTGCTCGACACCGTATCAATAATTAGGCAACGTGGCTTACGATATGAAACCATTCACACTGACACCTCCTTGAGTCAATCCCGTTTCTTGAAACTATTTATGATCACGTTGTCTCGGGAATGGATGAATCAGTTATTTTGCTGTGAAAGTGGCTGCTATTCGAGTTGAGAAATCAGTTTGGATAAACCCAATACAGAAGCGAAAATTCAGTCTGTATTGTATTTCAAGTGAAGGATCAATCTTATTGTAAAGAAAAGATGCAGACGGCCAAGGAGAAAATGAGCAACATGGGCACCAATGTGAAGGAAGGGATGGATAAAGCTAAGGCTTCTGCCCAGGAGAAGGTATGGTCAAAATGTCATTTTTTTCATTCATTTAAACTGGTCCTTCAAAAAATGTTGATAACTGTGCATCGCAGATTGGTTTTAAGATTAACATGCCTATATTGTTATGGTGTGTGTTATATATGTGTGAGTGGATTGAGTGTCAGGGATTTGGAATTTGGATGTTTTGTAGTTCACTATTTCTGTCATATATGCATGTAGGTCGAGAAGGTTACTGCACATAACCCTGCAGACAAAGAAATAGCACGTGAGAAGAAGGATGCCAAACAAACTGAAGCTGAGATGAGAGCAAACGCTGGCAGGGCTGAACACAGAGCCGAAAAAGACGAGGCCAAGCAAAGTGGGCACACTCATACAGGCCACCATAGTGCGGGCAATATTGGTGGTGGTACTGCTTATACGAACGTTGGTACTCCTGGAACTTACGATTCTGCTCCAACGGGCCGCACTGGTAGAGATTACCTGTGACAATCTAAAAGGCAGCAGAGAATCGGATTGAATGGATACAGCATGATGATCGAAGGCCAACTTGTCTGTTAATGGTGGTAGATTTTATTGTGGGTAGATTGTTAAAGGCTGTGGATACAATGTGATTAATATTACAATAGTAAAATGTGAACGAAGTAGGTATTGTCCTTACCTCTGGTTTCAGTCATCATAGTATAATTCGATTCTTCTCGCTTTGTTTTCTGCACAATAGCCGTTGTTACTGCCTTTTCTTTGGCAGTTTAGCGATGGCCTGTAATGTCTTCCATATATTGTAGTCATAAATAATGAAAAGTTATCTATGTCATCTTTTTCGAGAAAGAGAGCTTTCCTGCAAGAGAAAGGTTTGGTTTTTTTTTTTTTTTTTTTTTTTTTTTTTTTTTTTTTTTTTTTTAAATGAATGCAAGAGAAAGAGGTTTTTTTATTTTATTTTAAATGAATACAATCGATTAATTTTTTTAATTTATTTAATATTATTTTTTAATTTAAATGAATGCAAAGAAAAGGTTTTTTTTATTTATTTTAAATGAATACATCGATTAAATTTTTTTAATTTTTTTTAATATTAATTTTTTTTTTTAAATAATAAAAAGTCATCTAATGTCCCATCTTTTTCAAGAAAGAGAGGTTTAGTGGAAGAAAAAGAGGTTTTACTGTGAAGTGCATTCAACATTTATAAAATAGTATATTAGTTTTTTTATTATTAATTTTTTTGATTTCAAATGAATAAAATTTATTTATTCATTTTTTTTAATTTTTTAAATTCTAAATTAATAAATTTTTTTTTTAAAATTTTAAATGATTAAAATATCAATGTCAACATCATTGCAAGAAAAATACTTTTACTTTCTATTGCTTTTAATCATATTTATGATTTCAACGATTTTTATGTTTACCTTTTTCAGGATTAAAAATATCAATGTCGACATCTTTGCAAGAAATTAGACTTTTACTTTGACTTGCATTCAGCAATATTTATCTTTACCTTGATTTATTTATTGCCTTCAACAAAATTTCCCTTTCAACAATATTTTATGTTTACAAATCTTTACGAATATTTATCAAAATTTCCATACAAATATTCACGAATATTTATCTTTACCTTAATTTAGGTTTTTATCCACCACAATTTATTTATTGTCCAACATAATTTATTTATCTTTACCTTGATTTGGGATGGTTAGGTGCGTTCATACTCCCTTTTAGTTGGTGTATATTAAATTTTCAATATTTATCTTGGTTAGTGGCTTTCATACTCCCTAATTTAGTTGATGTGTATATTAAGTTGATGTGTATAATTTAGGTGTATATTAAATTTTCAATATTTATCTTGGTTAGGTGGCTTTCATACTCCCTAAATTTAGTTGATGTGTATATTAAATTTTAAATTTAGTTGATGTGTATATTAAATTTTTAATATATTGCATTGAAGATTATAACTATATTTTTACCTATATTTTTACCTTTTGGAGATTCTGGAGATGATTCGAAGTGTAATTTATTTATAACTTTATCTTTATTGTAATATAACTTTATCTTTACTGTAATTGTGATTTTGCAGTTGCAGATGATTCGAAGTGTAATTTATTTTTAATTTTATTTAACTTTAATTTTGTAATGACTCCGGTAAATTTATAAAATAATTCTTTTGTTTTTACTATGAAGTTCAATATTGAACTTCTTCTGTTGTTTTTTTGTTGTTACTATTATAGGTAAAAATATTGAACAAGGATTATTGTTTATTTTGTAATGGTTGAAATATTATTAATTCAGAATTTGAGCATGGATTAAGTAAATCACATATAGTAACTTCCTCACATGAGGAAGTTAGTCTCTTTTCTTCTTGATAATGTTAAAAACAGTTACCAAGAGAAGAGGGGAAACCCTAACTGTAACGACCAAACATTTTACGTAAATAAATTGTTTTATTTACCGTTATAGGTGAATACAAAACAGGGATTATTATTTTCTTAAAAAAATGATGAAAATATTATTTGTTCAAAAATTGAATAATATGGATTGCATAATATATATATATACAATAACTTTATGTGAAAAGTTATTTTTCTTTTCTTGCTTAAAAATAAAAGAAACAGTTGCCAGCAGACTAGGGGAAACCCTAACTGTTTTTCCCTGTCCCATAGAAAAGGGGAAAGAGGAAAAGACCCGGGTGGTTAGAGGAACAAACGAGAAGAAAAGAGGAGGGCACTAAAGCACAAGAGAACAGTGCTACGTCTACTGAGGACCAGATAGCACAGACACAAGTGTGCTTTATATTTGTGGCCGGCAAGTGAGCTTGGGGGAGAGATTCAGTTCGGATGACTGATCTCGTGGCTGGGAGGATAACAAGCATTACATAATCTTCTCCATTCTGGAGAAGTGCAGAGGATAGAGAACGGGAAAATACAGGTAAGTACAGATGTTACTCAGTATTACTGGGAATTTTTCCATAAATCCTGAAAGGTTAGATATTATTCTGTATTTCTGAGAATTTGATTATAATTTCTGGAAGGTTATTATTAGGTCGTGATTTAGAAATTAATGCATTACTAAACTGAAACTGGTAATGAATAGTGCATCTGTTTATCTATGTGAAAACCAGAGAACTGAGAAACTAAACATTTATACAGTACCAGAATCTCTGACTCAATTGTATAGAATGTGAGAAACAATAATTTTATCAAGTACAAGAATAGAATGAGAACGGTTCCTAACTGTCATTATTGAGTGCGAAAACAGGAACATAACTGCTTATAACCGTACCACCTAAATCACTCAGGAAATAGAAATTTACACTCTGAAAAGATGATTCAGGGAGCAATAACTTATACTCTGTATAAGCGATACGAATACTGAACAAAATAATGCACATTAGTGTAAAAAGAATGAATTGCATTGCAAGTATAGAGTCTAAAGAAGAATTATTAGAAACATCCTACTCTCAGCTAGAAAGTTAAGTACTGTACACTGTAAAATATGTACACCCATGTTGGAAACTTCATCACAAACCCTATCGGGGTCAACAGTTTTATATGTCAGCCGTAAAAACAATCACTGTAACTAATTCATAATTTAAACTCTTCCATGTTAACTGACCGACCACATCAACACTATGAATAAGTGGATTGGCGGAATACACAGGAGAATACGACCTGGTATGGAGCTCAAGAACAGAGACGAGTATTGCGACGTGAACATAATTGATTAAACATTGAATTATATGAGCATACTCTGTTAAGAGGGTCATTAAACGATGAAACAGAGGAAGTAAATATAGAAAATTGTGACCTGTGTGTCGAATAAACATATATAACCTAAACATGAGAACAGTCGGTGGCTCACGTAAGAGCAAGACCTTCATCGAATATCAATAGAGTATTCTCATAAATGCCAAATAAACACATAGAACTGAATCATGAGAAAAGTCGGCGGCTCAGGTAAGAGCAAGACCGTCTTCGAATTACCAATAGAGCATTTTTATAAGTATCAAATAAACATATATACATAATCATGAAGAAAATCGGTGGCTCGTATGAGAGCAATAATGCATTACCAATAGAACGTTAACATGTAATATCAAATGCAAATGTATTAAGTACAGTGATAATATGAAACATGTTCGGACAACTCGGGTCGAACCTTGAACCCATAAACGAATAAACTGTAACCAAATGATACCGAATCATTACGGACCCGTGTAAATACAATAGAAGACAAGGACTAATCGAGTACTGAACTCGATTTCATAGCTAATGAAATTCCTCGGACAGTTTCAGAGGATTCGGTAGCCGTAAACAAAAAGGCATATGTAAATTATATCCAATCAGAACAAGCTGCAGTAAAATGCCATCCGGCATCCTTGGGTTAACCCTCCAGGGCAGAGGTCAAAACATCGAATAAGAAGAGATGCCCTGTCTAAGAAAAATCATTTACGCCAAGCCACAAATAGTAATCGACAATACCCTGACAAAAGAAGAACGACAATAAGCATGACTCAGAGATTGGAACAACTAACAAATCCCTACGGGATGTAGGAGCACTTACCTGTAAGATGAACGTTGGCGGAAGAAACCCTGTAGCCTCCTTGCCGCCGCGGGTCTCGATGGACGGTCTCCCTGTTCCAAGCCAGCATTCAAATTGGGGCAGTTATTCACATTTACAAATTACAATGGGAAATAAAACCAGTACAGCAAATGCGTTAAAGGAGAAGAGTATTACCTGATGGCCGAATGGAAGCTCAGAATGGAAGTCGGTAATGGCTCCACCTTCAACAGAGTCCATGACTGCAACACAACAGAAGACGCTGACGGGGTGAACCAGACTAAGACCAAGCCATTGGTACCATGGTATGGAGGCGACACCAGAAGAAGAAGCTGCTCTGCGAACTGGAGGGAGCAGTGTTGCAAATAACACAAGAATGAATGAATGAAGCCCTAAGTACCCCTGCCATCGAGGTAACTCAATACACACCGTCTGATTATCAGGCTCCATCCTAGCCATCTAATCTCTGTGGAAATCCCGAGGAGGCTGCGGTGGAGCTGTGGCATTTAAACCAACAGCTACCAAACCAAAAAAATCAGCGAGGCGGATCGAGAGTGTAGATCGAGGAGAAAGTTGTCCAGCTCAGAGCCATAGCTAATGCCGCCAAAACTTAGGAATTACGGATGCATTTATGTATTGTGTGTTGAGTGAATAATGAACCAAGGACAACCAATCTTTTACGTTTCCGCCAATATGTAATTCGGATTAGTTCATTAATAACTTTACCATCATTCACCTCGAGAAGAAAGGAGTTACTGTGTAGGTACATAGATTAATATAAAAAAAAAAATTATATATATTGTTTATAGTGTGGAGGGTTATGACATATGGTATCAGAGCCCAGATACAGCATTGTGGCCTCTGGGTAAGACAATAATGAGTGGACACTGTAGTAAATGGATAAACAAATAGTCATTTCATTATTACCCTTGAACGTTTTTTTTATACAGGATCACATTCTGAGAACAAAAGACATGAGGAGGGCAAATAATACACCGCGACGACCTGTAATGGGACAGGGCATGCCCGGCTCAGAAAATAACCCAGAATTGTGGGTACAACTTGGAGAAGAAGCCAGAATCACAAATCAAGCAATTCTGGAGACGGTAGAGGAGCTAAAGAAAGAGATGGCTTGACTACGAGAAGATAATGCCCGATTAACGGTGGAACAAGAAAGAATTTTGAAAAGTTTGTCCGACAGACAAAATCAACTACCAGTTAATCCTAGCGCGGAATAGCAAAGAATGTCTGAAGAGCAGAACCATCACATACCCCCCGAAGGATCAGAGGAGCAGGAGGAACGCTCCGATAATGCCTTTGAACAGCAAACCTCGAAAAGACAAAGGGTAGAATTACAAGGGGAATTTTGCAAGATTAAACCACCATATTTTGACAGAGAACAAGAAGAAACAGCTGAAGCATGGTTAATCAAT
>APFE030273380.1:5408-49648 GCA_000404065.3 Pinus taeda | reverse complement strand
TGTAGTGTTAACATAGGATGGTGAAGGTGAAATGGAAAATCCTATAACCTTTGCAAGTAGGAAGTTATCGAAGGTTGAGAAAAATTATTCAACGACTGAGCATGAAGGGTTGGCCATGGTCTACGCGCTATAGAAATTCAGGCATTATCTTTTAGGAGGGCATTTCAAGATGTACACTGATCATTCCCCCTTCAAATACTTTGTCAACAAGCCTATGTTGAGGTGGAAGATCTACATATGGTTGCTATTATTTCAGGAATATGACTTTGAATTCATTGTGAATCCAGGAAGGTTAAATGTGGGACTTGACCATATGTCACGGATTGAAATAGGAGAGGAACCTAGTAATCTCGAGGAAGGGTTTCCAGATGTTTAGCTCTTTGCAATGTGTGTAGTGGATGACCATTTTCCAGAAATTATTCACTTCTTAACAATGGGGATGGCACTAGAAGGATATAGATGTCAACAGAAGAAGGAATTAGCAGTGCACACGGAATTTTTTTTAGTTATTGTGGGACATTTGTATAAAATGGATACTAATGAAATATTGTGAAGATATGTGTCAGACTTTGAGTAGGACAACATTCTCACTTAAGCTCACAGGGGAGGTGCAGGAGGCCATTATGTAGGCAAAGCAACTGCGCAGAAGATTTTTCACAGAGGTCTATGGTGGCCAAAACTACACAAGGACTCCAAGGCATACTATAAGGTATGCGATGCATGTCAAAGAACTGGCAAACCATCGCTAAGAGATGAGTTACCACTACGTCCTCAAGTACCTTTGCAACCCTTTGAGAAGTGGGCGATTGATTTTGTTGCGCCAATTTAGCCCCTTAGAAAGAAAATGGGTGCACGTTATATTATCACGGTGATGGAATATCTAACCAGATGGGCAGAAGCACAACTAGCTAAGGATTGTACAGGGGCTACAACAACAAAGTTCTTGTTTGAGTATGTCTTAACTAGATTTGGCTGCCCAGAAATGTTGATGAGTGATAGGGGTACACACTTTCTGAATGAAACAATCATCACGTTGACTGAGGAATTCTAGATCTACCTTCAGAAGAGTACACCATATCACCCACAAGCAAATGAAACTGTTGAAGCTTTTAACAATATTTTGGAGAACACGCTAATGAATATCTACAACGCGTAGAAAAACGACTAGGATGTGCATATACCTGCAGTACTATGGGCTTAAAAGACTACTTGTAATAATTTTACAGGGAAAAGACCATTCAGATTAGTATATCGGGTCGAAGCCGTAATGCCAATGGAATACATTGTGCGTAGTCTTCACATTGCAGCTTTCACGAATATTGTGGATCACAATTCCTTGGAGGAACAACTCATGCAGCTGATGGAGCTCGATGAAGATCAATTTTTGGCAGGATTCCATCAATAAGTACAAAACGAACGCGAAAAGGCGTGGCATGATCGCCATATCAAGCTTTGCATATTGAAGGTAAATGATCTTGTCCTCTTATATGATAGTAAATTCACTAAATTTCTAGGCAAATTCCAAATGCATTGGTTAGGGCCATATATTGTCAAAGAAATTACAGATGGTGGCACAATTTAACTCGTGAAGCTGAATGGGGAACCCTTTCTGGGTCAAGTGAACGGGAGAAGATTGATGTTTCATACAAGGGATCCTACACAATGACTATCTAGTAGTAGGATAGTCTTAGTGCTCTAGGTAGTTACAAGGGAGTGCATGACTATAAACTACGCTGCCCAACTTGGTGGAAAACGCAGCAAGCAAGTTGCGCGGAGAATGATGAAGATGCAACCAATGAATCTGTGCTCAAGAGGTTACATTGGAAGGGAAAGTACCATGCAACTTAGCAGGAAAATGACCATTGGAGTTGCTATTCATGACCTGACAGCTAGAAGACGGTTAGGTGGAGAGGGGTGGCAACAATTAAGGCAAAAATATTTGAAGATCTACCAACAAAACAACATTTATTATCAAAATTTCGCGAGAATGGTTGGATTAGAATTCAAAAATCCCTATAAATTACACATGCCATTCCAACAGAGAACACTTTGTGCTCTAAGGTTTGTTGTTACATTTCACTATCTGTTGCTTATGAGCTGAGCATTCTGGCAACAATTCTTGTCATGAGAACACTTTTCTCCTATAGCCCGCGAGCTATTTATGGAGAGAATGACTACCACTAACCTAGCTAAAGCCCTGAGTTCGAAAGTTGTTGTGTTCAACGCACCAGGACCATAAGTGTCGAGTGTAGAGGCCACACCTACGGTACCCATGATGCCGAGGTCGCCTAGCCCAGCATAAACCGGGACGAAAGAGAAACAACCCGCCATGAAAGAGAAGCAACCAATAGCAAAGGAAAAGAAGAAGAAGTTGATGTTGGTGCATGCATGAACAAGGAAGCATATCGAAGCACAGGAAAAATAGAAGAAAGATAAGCAAACAAAAAGAGTAATGGACCTGGAGGTAGAAGAATTCCAGGTAAGAGAGGATATTGATGCTGAAGGAGTGGAACCCATAATGAGGATACCTATGTATATCCCTCTGGAAAACAGAAAAGCAAAGGTCACAAAGGATTTGGATACCGAGATATTTATAGTATCCATGCCCCTGCTACCTGTGCAAGTCCCTTTCGAAGGTCCTTCGATCGCGAGGATCCCATTGTTAAAAATGGAGGCTTGGAACCTCGTGAATCACACTAAGTTTCAACATTTGGTGACAAACAAATATATGTGGAAGTTCTATTATGAAGAAATAGGTGTTACAACATTGGAGATGATGGAATGGGTCCATGGTGTTGAGCAATCAGGGCTGCTCAATTTTCTTTTGGTGCCACATTATCACGCACCCCCATTAATACGATATCTGTGCACCATCACCTCATACTGGTGCACATTGGGTGCTTATGGCTAGGAGAGCCTATCCCCATCATGGACATGTTGATTCATATAGTCACACGGCTTCCTTACAAAGGTGTGAACCTTGCCAAGGAGTTTGGATGGAATACTGGGAGAAAGAGCTTGCAAACAAGATGAAGAAGGGATACGACCTCCTCAAGAAATTGCGAGGGTATTCCATTAACTCTATTACAGCCTAGAAAGTTCAATTTTCTTCCCATATTTTAGCAGGAAAGGTCATGATAAAATTCCACGCGGACAAAGTTCCAGCGCCAGTAGTTTCACTTGTTGCTCAGTGCTCAAAAGGCGTTCAATTTAAATGGGCCAGATACCTCTGTCAGGAGTTCCTAGCAAACTGCTGTGAGGTCTAAGAGGGAACCAATGTGCTCCACTACGCTTGGTTATTAATATCAATTGTGCTTATCGCATGGAGATTTCTAGAGCATAGCCAATTTCCTTCGCTCGAGGAAGGATTTCTAAAGGTAGCATAATTCACCTCTTTATGGGTTACGAGGGATGTTGCGCAGATCACAGGAAAAAATATATTTTGGACCTTTATGGAGATGGATTTCCATATGGTAATCAATCAATGTCCAAATTTGTCCCCAACCTTATTCACGCATCTGTCAACCTATGCGGTGTTCAAGGTTGACTTCCATAGAGTCTACATCCAAGCATGAAAGGATCTAAAGTAGAAATGGCACCAGTTTCCCTATTTGGTGACATAAATGGATGTGCAAGAGGTTGTAGGGGTATGGCCTATAGTTTTGTGTGCCCCGTCATAAGTAGATGTTGGAACAAGCATGGGCACAGAAAGTTCTGCTGTGCAGAAAGGAAAGGAGGCTGCTAAGAATGTTGTGCATACCCTAGCAGAACAAAAAAATAAGGAAGTTTCAGAAATGGATTTCTTAGAGAAACCACGCACTGCTAAGGAGCAAGTGGAACAAGAGTAGTGTGAGTCACAGAAAGGTGATAATTCACCTTCACTGGAGACAGAGGAAGAAGAACTTTGAGGATAGGGTGACAGAGGTGATGAAGGGCAGCACACCCCCTTTATTTTGAAAATATGTGGCATAGAGTAGAAGGGTGAAACATGGAAGAAGAATAAATTTGATAAAACATGGGGTTTTCCCATGGCATTAAAAAAGGTTTATCTTCATGAGATTGACGATAAAATTTGGGACACCACAACCAAAGTGCTACAACAGTTCGAGTAGAAATACATACAAATGCTTGGGGGCGTCCAGAAGGATCTACGTGAGTTGTAGTTCCAGGCAACTAGAATTCAGGAAACTGTCTGACAGGCGAGTGGCATGCAAATCGGTCTGACTTTAGGAAAAAGTATAGTCATGGAGATATACTAGATGCAGGATGTTAGATTCTTCCCTTTGCCAGAAGGATCAATCTGTGTCGAGATTAATGAACAACTCACGATGTTTAACACAGTAAAACACATGGGACTAAACCTTGTCACACTTCCACTTGAGTCCTTACATGCATTACATGAGGGGTTCTTGGAAGAGCTCAGGATCATAGAACAACGAGCACTCACTTCCGTTAGTGAGTTGAAAGTCAATAATCAGCAACTGTTCGTTGAGAAGACAGATGCTCTAAAGGAAAAGGAGGTACTACAGGTGCATAGTTCACGTATGGAGCTGGTAGTAGCGAAGGCATGTAAGTCAATTCCTAAACTTCACATCCCGGAGGATGCACAACTAGAAGCCAAAGCTAGAAAATTAGTCGTTGCAGTGGGTGAGGCTAGAGTAGAAATTGGACAAGTCATTTTTGAGTTCAACATGAATATTGCAGAGTTATGGTTAAAGTTGCAGCCCATAACTTTGCCTAAGGTCTGGGAGTAGCGCAGAGTTGCAATTAATGAAGGCATGGCTACCTTGGATGCCATAGTCACTGACTGTGTGACGCTATTTGATCTGGCTATAGAGTTGTTAACCAATTTGTAGGAGGACCCGAACCTACAGACATTGAACATAGAGGTAAGGAAGAGGCAACAACAAGATGATAAGGTCAGGGAGACTACATGCACCTTGTCACCAACGCAACGCCTTACCAATTTACAGGAAGGAAAGCATCTATTGGCATAGGTAGAGGAAGCATAAAATAAAGAGGCCTTTCTAAAGGCCAGGTTGTAGCCTTGATTGGAGGAGGCTTATTGGGTCACAACTTCTATTCAAGGTAATCTTAAGGGACAACAACAGACATAGCAAATGATGAGGTTGGTAGTAGAAGGACCAACTACCTAAAAAATGGTTGAGGAGGTTCAACAGGAAGCGAAATAGAGTGATGCTGAAGTTGCAGTGATCTAGGTGGAGTGGGGAGATCTTTACTGTAAGATCGTTATGCCAATAGTGTGAATCGAGGGCGAGTCACGATCTTTGTGATGGAGGCCTATTGGCATGGGGTCCCCTGGGTTAGTTTGGGGTTAAGATAACCCAAATGTTGGTACAATTTTGTAAATAATGTAAAGTATCCATGATTTATGGATGCAGAGCTTGTAGATGAGTACGAGTCAAAGGGGCTTAGCCCCTTGTTTTGGATAAGTTTTGAGTCAATTTTGAGATTGACCCATGGTTCGTGGTCCATGGAAGTATATGAAAAATACTATAAATAGGTGTTTCTTAGGTAGTAGAGGAGAAGGCAGTGAGATATGAGAGCGAAGGGCTATGGAAGGCTTAGAAGAAGAAAGGCTCTGTAGCTGAGTGCACAGAAGCCTTCGTACAGTCCAAAAATGAGTGCACGGACCCCTGCAGCTATATGTGCAGGGAAGTTTGAGTCTGTAATCCTTGAATTAAAGATCAATAAAGACAAGTTTCTAAAGAATTATCGAGTATTTATGTTCATGTCTATTTATGTTATATGTTGTTAATGAATGACTTGTTTTATGAAATATTGCTCGAATTCTATGCGATTCTCTTGAATAAATCTTAATAATGTATGCAATGCATGTTTAGATACGTTTGGGTGAGTCCACTTATGTTTATTAATAATTCAAGTAGATCTGCAAGAATGCCAATTTGGGATTGCTTTCTAATGTGCGTAGGTAGGTAAATTAACTGTTTAAGGTTTGCAAGGACTTATCGTAGACCTTTGCAAAGGTTTGAAGGTTGTTTAACAAAGTTGTAGTAACGAGCCCTAAGAGTTTATAAATCTATTCGAAAGCAAATATGAGGCAAGGGAAGACATCACACTACTCTCTGGATGCAGAAACTTGGTTCTTGCATCCCCCCATATTGCTTCGGGTGAGAGTGCAACCTGTGCTACATGGGTTTTTTCTGAAAGGGCTAGTAGTGTAGGGTTTTTTTGAGTTGGCACAGCTAACTCTGAACCTAGGTCAAGATGCCCTAAGCCAACACATATACACTAGTCTATGCTAGTGATTTTATCTAATACAATTGCTTTCTACTAGCTCAACAAATGATAATCTAGTGACTGAGCATAAAAGAGAAATAAATACGTGAACACTAGATACGATTTTTTATGTAATTGGAGAGAATGATCAAATATACTTGTGATATTGGGAATCAAATTTTTGTCTTATCATATAACTACAAGAAAAAATTAATGTAATTAGAAGGAAATTTTAGTAATTTCAGCACAATTATCCTCTTGTTGAGGAACTAGAAAACAAATGTTGTCCTCTTCTGTAAGACTGGAAGATAATCATTATCTTCTTGTGTAATTGGCTGACAATTTTTGTAACTCAGACAATTTGTATCTCTATTTGTATTTGCAAGGCAAATTTTGTCTCCTTGTAACTTTAATTCATTTAAAAATGGGAAACCTCATAGCTATAAAATTTTGTTGTAAAGGAAAAAGCCCCATAGAAAAGATCATTGAAACAAGGAAAAAGGAAAGGGTAGGTATGGAAATACATAGAGTTTTAGAAAAGGAGATTCTAAGTTCTAGTACAATAGATGAATCTCCCATGACTATTATGTCTGTAGAATTTTTTTTCGATGATCACATGATGATATATTTTCTTGGAGCTAATAATAGTATGGATGAAATTAGAGAGGTGAAACATGCACAACCTCTCAATGACAAAGTTATTATGGTGTGACTTCTTGTTCGACAATGTGACATTTCAAAAATTACCCTTGAGCATGTCCAATTTGTAATCTTGGTGGATATCGATGGTCACACACCATATTTCCAATGGTTCACACAATATTTTTTAATTTTGTTAAATTTTGTGCAGTTATTTTGGTCTTGAACTTCGAAAGTCATTTTGTGGTTCTAAAGAATTTTTTTTAGCGAAACAAATACTTGACATTCATAGTTTTCCAAGTCCAATTGGAAAATATACTTCTCGATAAATATATTTCTAATGGGATACCAAGTTCCTCAAACTGAGATCATATGTCGTAGTTAGGACCCTAGGAAGTTGGAATTCCAACATACCCTATCACGGCCCATAAGCCTTTTGGTTCTTCATCTCCTAGGGTTAGGCTTTTTGGATGTTTATGGTTTTCTTATTGCTTCTTTATGATAAAAATTCCTTGTAGCCTCATCGTAAGATAATGTAGTGAAGGCACATAGCCATCACATCTCTTCTCAAAGATAATCTACCATCGTTCAAGCTAGTTTGTCTTCATTCTATATTTATGTAGTTTTATCACATTCTATTTATTAATAAAATTCAAGTTTCACTATATCTATATATTTTGGTTACTAAGTTTTGTACCATTTCATTCCCCTCATATTTTCATGTTAGTGGTATTAGATTAATCTACTTTTCATCTATCTTTTACTTCATGTCCCCAATGAGGTCAGTGTATAGGGAGTTGAGACTCAAACTTCTTGAGCCCTTGCAAGGCGTTCCTCTCTAACCTCATTAGCCTCACATGGCAGAAGAAAATAAGGATGAGGCAATAGGATATTACATTAAAAAATTTCTCCAAGAATCCCTCGAGTGAAAAAGGAACAATTGATGGATAATTTTTATGAGATCCTTCGATGGATTCCAATAGAGGATGCATATTCATCAAGTGGTCACATTTAAGGTGTAACTCCCTTCAAGGTATAAGTTAATTTTCATATTCCTATATTTGAAGGCCATATAGATGTCAATGCTTTGGACAAATGGTTAAATTATATAGAGGGATACTTTTCAATGCACAATTTTTCTCATAGAGAAAATATTACCTTTTCACTCTTGAAGGCTGCCCCCATCTCAAGGATTGGTGGGAAACCTACCATGAGAGGACATGGAGGAATCCACACTATTTTCAATTTCACTAACTTGTGACTCTTTTAGGGAAATTGTTAAAGAAAAATATCACCCCATTATAATCTTTGAAGACCATCACATGATATGGACCACACTACGGTAGGAGAGGGTCCAAGTAGTGGTAGAGTTCACAAAATTTCACACCTTATGCACCAACTTGGGTATATAAGACTCTTAGAAACATCTAGTGCTCAAGTATTTTGCATTTCTACATAAACAAATTTATATGAAAATGGATTTCTTAGACATTTATTCACTTGGCATAACAAATCCGTATGTCGTCACAATTGAGTAAAATTTTAAATAAAAGAAGAGTTACTTTTTATTTGTGAATCCCTCATAATAGAAGTATGCCAAGGTAATCCCCAAATCACATAATCATGAATAGAGCTAGAGAAAACCACCCAAGGATAACTGATTTTTGCCACAAACAAGGAATAGTAATGGGAAGATGAATAAACATATGGGAAAGTGGTGTGAGTTCCAGAAGATATCCTCTCATAACTCTAATCAATGTTGCATAAGGAAATCATTATTGACCAAACTAAAAGGATCAGAGTCAGATGTAGGTTCTTTCTATGAGCTATACCATGACAAGGGGAAAAATATCATTGATGTAGAACCCAAACACATCATTTCCATGACCGTGGTACATCAAATGAGCTCGAAGACCTAAAGGAAGGTGAGAAACTCTTTCAATTACATATGTGGGTGAAGGGTGATCCACTACCTTTCATTATTGATAGTGAGAGTCAAGTGAATATCATTTTTGTAGAGTTTTTAACGCTGTTAGGCCTACCAACAACATCACACCGATAGCCATACAACATTAAGTAGCTCTAAAAAGGGTGAGATGTTTGCCTTAGCCAATAGTGTCACTTATCCTAAGACATCAATCACCTCAAGGGTGATGTATTATGTGATATTTGTCCACTTGAAGTTTGTGATGTTATTTTAGTCCAATGATACTTGTGGAAGCATCGTGTTATATAGGAGTCTAGACCTTGTAGTGTTATTATTAATTTTGGTAGACAAATATATATAATACTAGAGGTAGACTTGCCTACTTCCATTTCTTTGATATTTTTTAAGAAATGTAGTAAGATCATGTCCAAAATTACGAAAGTTTTCTTCTTATTGATTCACTCTCAAAGTAAGGGGAATATTGTGGCCACATCCATGACCTCCATAAATAGCTCCTCCATGCAATAGAGGACAATGGACAAGGTCATGGAAGAATACAATGACATCTTCTCTTCAACCATTAGGGTAGCTTTGTACTCTCATGTCAAGCATTCAATCAAATTGACCCCAAATAGACCTCTACGCAATCAGCCAATCTACCACTACTCTCTTATTGAAAATAATGATATCAAGCAACAAGTGAAAGAGATGCTCTAAATAAGGCACATCTGACCAAATTTCTTAGCCCATGGAAGCCCAATTGTATAAATGCAAAATAAAAATAGGACCTACTAACTAAAAATTAATTATTTTTCCCTACACAAAATCATAGTGAATAACTGTTTGGTGAGTTTAGTGTCCTAAATTTCTGTACATGAATTATCAATGTAGGTATCATAAATTGATGAACTATAGTGCACTGTTTGTGCTAGCTAACCCTTCTTACTTTGTTGTTTTTATGTTTTATGTTTTTTGGGGGGTTTTTAGTCTTTTAATTCCTAATGATTTACAATGTAAATTATCAAAACTAAATCTAACTCTCTTAAAGACTGCTCAAAGTTTAAAAATGAAAACAGAGCTAAGAAAGATATAGAAACAAAGCTAAGAAAGAAATGAAAACAAATTTTATATTCTTATTTTACCATTATTTCCAAATCATGAAAAAACTGACAGTGAAATTGATATCTAACCAATTACAGAAATAAAACTAAATGAAATACTTGGTTACTCTGCCTCTCAATTTTGGGAGAAAGTCTCCTTTGGATGACATTTGAATAATTTTGTACTTCATTAATCTAAGAGAAAGCAAATATGGAGATGCAGAAATAACTCATTGCATATGTGAAATGTTCAACCACTTAGTTAAGGATGAATTATCAACTTGAAGGGTTTTCCATAAACATTCATTACCACCATGAGTTAGTATTTTGAACAAAAAATGAAATGTCAAAGACAGTAAATTACACTGATCAGTTTAGCTAAGAATTTAAACTAGCAAAATAGTAAATGAAGTAAACTATCCAACAATGTATCCTTATCATTCTTCAATCCTACTCTCATCCTGAAACAAGGCTAGTTCTTTATTGAAGAAACAAGATTACACTATTGAGTTATATCTTCTAAACTACTGATAAGAACTAAAAAGAAATCAAGCTAATGGAAACTGCTCTAAATTATAAACACTGTTAGTAAGAAAAATGATTCTAAACACTGTTTCAGAAAGAAAATGATGAATTTACAGTTAACAAGAAGAAGACAAATAAATTAAATAAAACCTCTTCAGTGCAAGGGCCCTCTGCAACTGATTAGGCTACGCTTGCTCAATCAACTCCAAGAAAAATCCTTCATATGTTCATAAAAACATACGGTCTTCTCATATTAAAATAGGGACACAAAATGTCCAAAAAATTACAGAGTCTCGAACTTCGATTTCACATAAAAAACATTACTATTAATGCTAGCTTCTTCGGTCCTTTACACAAGTATTTATAAGAAAAACCATATAACTGTTTGTGGGGAAAAGCATGCTACAGCCAAACGCATAGAAGACAGATATGCGGAATTTCTTCCTCGACTGTTGGAGGAATAAATCCAAGACAAGGTGGCTGTTGGAGTTTGTAGGTATAGGTAGTTGCTCTGGATAATGCTTCCCGTCACTATGAAACATATTAATTAACCACAAAACAGAGTCTTGTTACCCTCAATCTCTTTTCGTTTGACTTATCCATTGACCGGTCTTATGCCATCTTCTTTGTCGACCTGGGATGAATGAATAAGACAGGGTCCATGTCATGATGATTTCAAAGCTCCCCATGTGGCTAGTTTCTCCTTCTCACACCTAGAACCTTTTAGAGCATGGAAGTAGCTATGGAACAACCAGTTAGGTACAAAATAGGTTGCGTTCCATAGCTAATATACAAAAATTTATTCAAACAGCAAAACATAAAAAGCATAATATGTAAATCACTAAATGTCCTCCTCAAGACAGTATATACCAATTATTAGTGATGAGAACACATCTTTCTTATGGAAAAGAAAAGAAAAGGAATGAGAAGATTTGTTAGGGAAAGAGTAATTTTGAGGCTCAACAATAACTAGTACCCAATTACCTAGGTTAAAAACCTTCTTGACTAGCTCAAGGTGGCCAAGAAGTTTAGTAAGATTGGTTAAAAGTGTAGTTGCAACCATGTCCTAATATAATTAGCTATTGAATGGATGACTACTTTGAATTCTCAGGGTATTCTTTAGTGGTTTGTCATTTAGTTTGGAAAATTATATGACAACTTTCAAGAGGTTGATAGATGATATCTTGCAGCCTTTCACCAACTCTTTTATGGTTCTGTAGTTGGATGATATCCTTGCTTCAACAAGAGTTGGGAAAACATTTGCAGCATATTCATTATTTTCTTCACACTCTGGAGTAGAAAAAGTGATGTGCTAACTTGGAAAAACATTCATTTTTCATGAACAAGGTCGAATGCCTAGGATAGATTATTAATAAGAATGTTTTGAATGTGGATCTATCCAAGATCCAAGTCATTCAAGAATGGAGAGTCTCGATGACTCTAACAGAGCTTCACAACTTCTTGGGCCTTAGTAACTTCTCTCAGATATTCTTGTTGGGGTTCTCCTATATCACTTGGCCCTTAAGTCAATTGAAAAAGGGTGAAACAACGGAGGATATTTTTATTATGAGTTATGATAGAAGGAATTTTATGAACTAAAACACCACATTTTCTGTGCACTTGTCTAATCCTACTAGATCTGCAACAACCATTCGAGATTGAGACAAATTCCTTTAACCATGCAGTTGGTCAAGTCCTTGTTTAGAACGAACATTCAATGGAATATCACTTTGAAATTCTCTCTGATAGTGTTTGGATATATCCCACCTATGATAAAGAGATTTTTTCCATCATGTAGGCTAATGACAAAAAGAACATCATATTTTGGCGAAGGAGACGATAATCTACAATGGTCACAAACCTATATAATTTATGTAGACACAATGGAAGTTACTAAATAACCACCATCATAAATGGTAAACATACCTATAACAATTCCATTCCAGCATAAAATACAAGAAGACTATAATTGATGATGTCATTGACTACCTTAGTCAACCCCTAGTTGTAACATTAACTATAGTTCTCAACTCTGGTGGGCATTGTTGTAAGTGTGACAATACTGAGAGGGGGAGTGAGTTAGTATTTTATCGAATGGATCATTTTAACCACTTTTTCCCTTCTTTTACAATTATTAACTGAATCATGCATTATTTAGCCAATGCCATATAAACATAAGAGTAAATTATCAACATATAAGCATCATCAACCATAAACCATAATAAAAAATGCATATGAAATCAACACATAAACACATTACACATGAATACATAAGATGTAAGGTGAAATCCAAAAAGGGATAAAAACACCATTCACTTATTTTCATATCATAATAACCCAAAAATAACATAGCATAATAATCCAAAGTAAAACCAAAATCAAGAGACAACTAACTGGTTTCACGTGAAGTGGGGTCAGTTCTAGCTTTGAACATTGCCTCGAACCACTGGAGGGCCATGCCCTTCATTTCAAAGATATTCTATGTGTGCCAAGCAAGCTTTAATTTCCTCAAATATTTCGTTGTAGTAACGTTCACTATACCTAATCGAGGCAAGACAGTCCCTCATTTCATCCTAGTTGTGTTGAGAAATCTAAGGCATTAGAATTAGATGATTTCTCTTCTTTGGAGACTTCTTGTGAATATCTTTTACTTATTTAGATTATGATATTCTTCAAGTTAGATTATTACTTTTCTTATTCATCAAACAGTAACCAATGCATGAACATAATGACACAAGAGACACCTCATGTAGTCTATATGACAGGGCCAAAACCTCTCACTCTTGGAGAGGAAAACCCACACAAATTCTTCTGATAGGGATTCCAATTGATGAATACCAGGACCAAGACCCTTGATCTATTAGCCACTCCAAGACCAAGACACTAGTTATATATCCTTAACTCCTCTTCCTCTTCAGCCTTCTTCAAATTGAGATCATCTTCAACGAGCTAGATATGGCACTGAAATATGATGTCAACAAATTGTGACTATTGTAGTAGCATTGAAACATTGTGATGAAACTCATTCCTAGAACTTTACAGTGGTCTTCCTCTATTGTAAAATCGAGACTATTATCTTATGAAACATACCTTCAGATTTCCCCTAAAAGAATTCTCACTGCTCCTCTATTGACTGTCTGAGTTCCTTCTAAGCATCCAAATTTGTCTCTTCCTTTTTTGTTGTGACTTTAATCAACCCTACTAAGAACTAATTATCTCTTCCTTACCCATCTAAATTTATCTATTCCTTGTCCAATCAGAAATCACAAAGATATATCCGAACTTTTGACCCTACTTGATCACCGAAATTTCTGAGAAAATCCAAATTCTGATCCTCTATTATCCATCTGAAATCACTGAACTTCTTGACTCGAATTGTTATGTGAAAATCTCAAAGATAGATCTGAATTTCTGTGTACTAATGCAAAGAGCCTAGCTGGGTATATATAGTAGTTCCTCCATGTATTCAATATGACATGATCATTCTCATGGGTGTGACACTTGGGTGAGTCGACATAGGTTATGTTCTTCATATTGCAAGCTGACATCAAGTCAAGAGGGCTGTGATTGTATTTTGGAGGGCTTTCTAGACACCAGATTGACTCATATACATTTTATATACACTCAAGAAGAGCTCTTCATATATGACATTAATTCTTTGACCTTAATAAAAAATCCAAAGGCTTTCAGTGGGATCCATCTAAAAACAAATTCAATTTCTCATTAAACCCATGAAGCAAGGAAAAAATAATTTTATTACATCAATCAGAATTACATGTTGTTATGAAGACTGAACCTAGTTACACTTTTAAACACTCCCTCTTAACTATAGAAGTATTCATAATGGTACTTGGTCATTCTCAATCTAAATAATTTCTCATAAGAAGAATTCAGATTTGTAACTCATTTATTTAACATCATATCAACCAACATTTTCATAGAACAAGGCCTTGACTAATATCTCTATTCTCTAGGAACATACCCCACCTGGGTTCACTCAGGATATGCTCCATAAGGAATATTATTTTGGTGGACTCCCTAGTACCAAAATAATATCAGTCCTCCATGACTACTCTTTCATGGAATTCCCTATCTCATCCCTTAAGAGCTTCATATTCCAAATGATTAAACAATCCTCCATTCTGTCTTCCCAAGAGAAGATCAGAACAACGTGTCAATCTCTCATTTTCAACTCGGGAGGTTTTATTCCATTAAAGGAATGTACTTATTCCTATCACAAAGGAATGTACTTAATCTTCCTCCTTAGGAATTTGTCAATTTTCTTCCAATTAAGAAACTTCTTCTCAGGCTCCCTTTCAACCAGGGACCTATTGCAACTCCTTATGTGGAGATCCTAAAACAAGCAATTTCTTGAAGAGTCCTTTCTTCAATGTCATAAATTTCTTTTTTGTCAAGGAGTCTTCATCTTTGAGAACTTCTATATAGGGCATCGATCATCCATCAGTTTATTCATAAGTTAGTCATGTATTCAACTCATTAGAAAGTGATCCATCATATTTTCCATCTGACTTTGATTTATGTTATTTTTCTTTCACACCATATTTTTGGAAGGACATTACATCCATCTATATTGGCTAAATGGAAGTCATTTACAGATCTTCCCTTTGACAATCCTACATAATCCCAACCAAATGTTAGTTCAAAATTAATCAATCAACACTTCAAAATAGAATTACCTTTGTGATTATATTTCACCATGACATATTGATATAAGTATCGACATCCTCCATGAAAATTGACACATCTCCCACAGATATTCAATGTCAAGGGTCTCTATATTTTCCCGACTTCCATCAAATTCTTTACATCTTTCCTGGAAATATTATAGTCACATCTTCTTGGACTTTGGATGTTGGGTGCTTTCTTCCATCATTTCATATTATCATGACCTCTTCTTGTCTCTTCACACACTTCATTTCCAGGGACTACCAATCATAGTTCCTCAATCATAGTCAACCACCTCATACTTCATATGAGGACATATTATGTTGATTTCATCTAGTGTGACTCATGCCTTCTGACATTCTGTCATAGGAGGATATTCCTTTCCTTTGATCATGCTTCTAAAAATAGAAGTCGTGATCCTTGTTACCTACAACCATATGAAATAACTTTATAAAATTAAATAAAAGCATACCTTATTTACCTTTAGGTCATCTATGCTTCTTTTAAAAAATTTCTTTATTGAAAATATCTTCAACCCCTTGATCTGCTTCATCTCTCATTTCATCATCCCATCATCCCATGAACTCCACAAGTTGGAGTTCCTAATGAAACACTTGCTTCCTCTTTAGATCGATGAATTCTCCAATGAGGATTGCATCTCGTATATCCTTATTCAGTAGATGTTTCCCTTTTAAATTGATGTATGATGAGACTTGTCCTGGATGAATTCTTTTAATCTTCTAATGAGGTCACGAAGAGCTATATACTTCAAGGTTGACTACAATAGATTTTGTTCTAGCGGTCCTTCATGTTTCCCTATGGTGATGTCACGAGCTCTTGCTTATAATTCTTCTCTTCCTTGGACTTCCTTATTTTAGCCTCCTCGACTTCTTCGGTGAAATGTACTTCTTATCTATCCTTATTTTTATTGTCCTTCTTAAGCTAAGGACAATCTTTCCTATAATGTTCATATCATTTAATATTAGTTATGTTCTTCTTTCCTTTCGAAAAAGTGCCTGAATCCTTTCCTTTGACCCTTCAACACTTTTGACCTCAACCTATCTTCTTCTATCTTGCGTATAAACTACAATTTGTTGAATGGGATAGCCTTCTTATACTCATAGATGTTATTACCTTGTTCATGAGTTAGTGAATTTAGAACAATGTGGATTATCTCTCCTAGATCTTTGCAATTGAGATATTATGAAGATAACCCGTTATCCTTTAATACCTTCAATTTCTGTAGATCATATCTAAGTGATTCGACCTTCTTTATCTCATATTTAGAGAATAGCTCTACCAACCCATCATATATATATATATATATCTTTGATGTCTCTAATACTTCTATATAGGGATGAGGGATATTTGATTGATTACATAAGAATCCTTTGAGCCCTTTGATACCTTCATGTTTATACGTTCAATGCATCACTTTCTTCGAGGACTATATATCTCCTCCTTTTTCATGCAAACACAAAGTCATTTTACCAAATTGATTAAAAAGTGAGAGATACTTACTTGACAAGTGAAGATGAAATATTTATCTTGACTACATTGATTATGGTTGGAGAAGATGTATTAGTTCTCCAACTTGGATGATCTTCTTCTAGATGAAAAATCCTTTCTTTAATACAGAAGGTTGCTCATTTTGATGAGGATGATTTTTTGCTTCCTTGAATGAACTTCCTCAAGGAGAAGGAGAAGATCCTTGCTTTCTTTATAACCTTGAAACTGATGACAATGTCATGTAGTATTCAAGATATTTCGACTCCTCTTGTAGTGTATATCAAAATTGATTCAAGGGTTTTTACTTTCTACAAGATGATGTGATCTTTATCTTTAAATTTCTTCGAACTATCTTGCCTTATATACAACGTGATGAGGGTCTTTGTGGCCTTTTGATAATGCCTATGGAAACAAAAACTCTTATTGTTGTAGACTTCTTGTTCGATCTAGAGTTTGATTCTTTAATGTAGATCTTGATCTTTTTCTTTGATAAAATTAAAGTTCCTTTGATTCCCTTCTTGAAACTCAATCCTTGAGTGTCTCTTGGTGAGCACCAATATTGCAACAATAATTCTACAACTCCTGGGCTTCCTACTTTACTTTTATCAACCCGATAGTTTGTAACAAACTTGGAAGCGACGGCGTTGTATGCACAAGTACTGGTTCTTACTGTAGGCTGTCACTTGGTCAGCTGGCGCAAGATCACTAGGAGCTCAAGCCAACTTCTATGAATTCTAGAAGAAGATTTATATGTGATGAAAGAAAGAAAAGCTTACTCTACAGAGGTTATTCTACTTGTAGAAAGAAAAAGAAGACTGAAATGTAAAGTGAACCTAGCAAACCCTAATTTACCAACCAACCCTAGTTTTGCAGAAAGAGAGATGAAAACCTATGAAATGAATGGAATTACCTACTGATGAAGTAAACTACATCTATTCAAGATGTTTCTAGAAGGAAATGAGAAAAAAACATTTCTTTGGGTTTTTATGTGTTTTATGTGAAATTGTCATGCATGTAATTTATTTGTTTTTGGATGTGGCAACGATTAGGTGGCGATTGAGCAACTTTGGAATTTGCATAGGTGTAGGAAGGTGTGGAGGGGTCCTAGGAGGCCTCTAGCAACCTTCTGGAGGTTGACTTCAAAAAGTCACCAATAGGAAATTCTACAGGAGGATCTAGAGGAGGATGCCAAGGGTTGTTTTAGAGGCTTTCAAGGTGGAAAAATGGTTGGAAAGGGTAGCTGAAGGCTAGAAGGATGTGTTAAGGTGTCTAAGGTTCATCAAGGAGGATTAGGGAAAGGAATGATGGCTGGATTTGTTCAAGGGATGAGAGGAAAGTTTATGAGAAAAGTGCAGAAAATTATGGGAGATTTATGAGGGGCTGTGAATGACCTATGGAACATGTAACAAAGAGAGATGGTGATGGCTGATTTATTGACTTATTATGAGCATAGATGTAATGCAAGAGAGCTGCAAATTAAACTCTGAAATTGAGCAAGTAAAGAAATTAGTTGCACCAAAAACAGAATTGTATCTCATGTTAACCTAAATTATGATCTAGGAAAATAAAGCGTTGAACAATGCTATATGGAAGGGAAAGCATGGAAAGAGATTTATTGCAAAAATAGAAATGAGTATGGAAAAATGAATCTGAAGAAAAGCATTAACATCTAAATCAAACTATAACACCAGCAATTGCATGGGGAAGGCAAAACTGTGTTTTTGTGGCAGCAAGAGGGTCTTGACCTCAACTCATGGTCGAAAAGGGAGGAAAATAGGTCAAGGCTCTGTTGATGGCGTTTTTGTATCTTTCTCCTAACACTATTTAACCTAATTCAGCAAACTAAAATGGAAATAACTACGTAAACCACCAAAAGCAACTTATTCTACTAAGGAAAAAAATCTATCTAACAACAACTAATTCATGAACTGAAACAAACCATATAAATACAAAATAAGAGGTGTTGGGCAGCTTGGGTTGGGCCCTAACCCAAGAGCTTCAACCCTCTGAGCTAACTTAGTGTTGGCTCAGAAAAGATTTCATCTTCATTATCAAAATAATAATCACATTACAAGAAACTCTCCACAAAAGAAAGCTCGAAATGAGCTGAGCAAAAGTTGCAACAAAAGTACGAAAATTTGACTAACATCCAACAAACTAATGAGGCTCTAGGCCTCTCTATTTATACCACTATAGCTCCCAAAAGCTCTCCTAAAATCAAGGAGGCTTGGCTCCCAAGACTTGAGATAGACAACATTTATTCTTCACTTACTCGACTGCCCCTTTGATGCATTGATATGGCTGCTTGTACTCCAAGCCTTCTGAAGGAGGATTCAAAGTAGGGAATCATAAATGACGGGGACACCCTCCTATAAATCCTCTTCCTTGTTTCCCTTGAATACTGGCTTCCAAATTCTCATTAAACCTTTGACTTTGTCTCAAAATTGACCAAAAGTATACATAAAGCACACATTAGACTTCATGGCATAATGACTAACCCAACTCACTCTATTAGCATAAATATAATAAAAAACATGCAATAAAATAATGAAAATGGTGGATTAAGCTAAGTTAGGAGGCAAAATGAGCCCATATAACTACCCATTTATGGGGATCATCATTACCCCCCTACTAAATGTGTTGCTCATCCTCTGAGAAACTAGTCCATCTCCTCATCTTTGATGGCCTTGATGGCCTCCCTGACACCCCATTCTTCTGATTTGAGATCCTCTTATTTATCATGGAATCCTTCCTTTCTGTCCACCTCCTCCCACTGTTGTTTCTCTTCTTCCTCTTTTGTGCCCTCTAACAGGCCCAACAGTAGTGGGGGACTTAGTGCTTGTATAGTGGCACTCTCCTCAATGCTTCTTTCATCCTTGTTGGGGAGTGATACTCCCTAATCTACAGGCTGTGTGGTAGTGTATTCCACCTTCTCATACAAGCATGAACGCAATCATCTCCAAGAAATTTTTCCATGTCCTCGAAATGTGCAAATGGTCTGAGCCTGATCATTAATGTATTTAGGGGCACTTTGAGGATCTTTTGCAAGTAGTTGGTGTGTGATATGAGAGCCATAGGGTCTGATGGCTCTGTTCTAATCATTAGGGGCTCATTTTCTTCTTTTGCCATCAACTTCTTGATTTCTCTGGCCCTTTTCTCCTCATGACTCATCCATGATGCCATGGCCATCAGCTACAAGTCCCCTAACCTAGCATTGGTGTCCCATAGGTTCATATCAGTGAGGGAAATGTTATGAAAATAAAACTCTGCCAACTTTGCCTTGTCTTCTACTGAACTATGATCTCATATGTCCATGAACTGTCTATAATCCTGAAAAGGCATGTTGCCTCTCTATGCCAAAGTCTTGATCTGGAACTGTAGCCACTAGTCTTTGAGTTATAATCCATATGATTTGGCTGGTTGTCTACACTATAGTGCCTCCATAGACCAGCTAGCCATGCATGCTAATTAGGTTTCCCTTTCTTGCAGCTCTTTTCTTAACATTTCATTCTCTGCTTCCAAGTGAGATCTTCTGATTGCTTTTGTATATCTTACAATGCTCAATTCCTTACCCATTTCTCTCAGCTTTCTCTCCATGTGGCCAATGTCTTCCACCCCTTTGGACTTGGTTATCTACATTCATCTATGGCTCCTTACCCATTCTTTTTCCAGTTCAAAGAAAAGGGGGACAACAAATTTCCGTGGAATAATTTTTCCCCCTTCAAGAAGATTGTAATAAGAGCTCAAACTAGGCTGGGGGTCAGGTTCTTATGTCTCTACTACCTCATCCTTCCCCTTAGTCTACTCCTCTTCCCTTTTCTCAGGGTTTTCAGTCTCCTGTAGCTTTGTTAGGGTCTCCAGTAGAGCAGTGTATGCCTCCTATAGGACTATCTTTGAGTCTTATAGTTTTATTCTTTCCTTCCAAGTGGAAGATCTAGGGCTGCCTCTTTCATAAGTGATGGGGGGATTGGAGGGAGATTCTTCCCTTTTGACAATAGGGGAATCTTCAATGATGATAGGCTCTTTTGAGGATGGTTGTGGCTTCTCTGTTTTTATTCTTATTCTTTTTCGAGCCTTGAAATACATTGATGGTTGTCTTTTCCTCTTTTGTTTGGGTTTAACTGGGGTGCTGAGGGTAGCAAGAATAGTTGTTGCCTCCCTTTCTAGTGTCTCAGGAGACACTTCTATCTTCTTTGCCCCTTTTTCCTCTTCTTTTTCCTTTTCTGCCTCTGCTAGCTTTGTTTCCTCTAACTCTGTTTTGGTTTCCTTCTCATCCTGTTGAGTTTCTTTCTTTTCTTCTTGAGTCTTTTTATTCTCTATTTTAGGTTCTTCCTTCTCTATTTTGGTATTTTTCTTCTCTACTTTAGTCTTTTTCTTCCCTGTTTCAGCGTCTTACTTCTCTGTTTTGGTCTTTTTCTTCTCTGCTTTAGTCTTTTTCTTCCTTGTTTCAGGTTCTTCCTTCTCTATTTTGGTTTCCTCCTCATCTTCCCCTTTTTGCTCTTCCCCCTCACTTGCAGAAGGATTGAGGTCATATGTGAGAGTTGTTATATCATCTTCTCCTGTCATATTTTTGAAGATATCCCAGGCTATGGGGATTGTGAAGGTGTGGAGGGCTTCTTCAACCAGCAGTTTAATTAGTCCATGGTGAGCGAATTGATCTAGACCTCTTTCCTTCAATTTAATGCTGGAATCTATAACGAACTATAGGAGAAAATAGGGAATACTGAGTTTTTGAGGTGTGGGAGTATCCATGCCATATCTCAGCACATGCAGAAGTCTGAAATAGTAACCATAAACTATGCTATACCTACCTTCATAGGAAATGTAATTGATAATTTGGTAATTAACCTCATCCGAAGGGTAAGGTATGCTTGTTCTTCTGATGCCATTTTTGTCCTCTACAGGGTGCTCATGTGGTTGGAAGAAGGTTTTCTTAGCAAATTGACCCAGTGGATTTTCATCTTTACTTCAGGGTAGTCCAAGTGGAAGACTGGTAACCCTACTGATAAACTCTGGTTGATTTCCATGGTGAGACCTTTGAAGGTAACAGTGGCATGGGTCTTTGAGTGGGGTACCAAGGAAAGCGAAAACTCATGAGTCACTTCTTCATCATACCCTCAAAATTTTTCGAAAAATGGCATCCAATTGGCTTTGGTAAAAATGGCTACTACCTCGGGATGTTCATGGATCCTGACTAAATTTATGGGTTCCTTCCTCATGAATCCCCCTGTCATTATGTTTATAATCTTTCGGAATACCCCAAGTGGAGAAGAAGACAAAATTTTTTGCAGAAACGGGAAACGGATAAAAAATTGTGTTTTTTAAGGAAACAGACAGAATTTTTTAACACAATTCCTCTTCTTTTTCAGGCTTAATTCTTCCCTAAATTGCATCACTCCTTGTATATATCAATATCCAAGGTGGGTTTGTACTGAGCCTACTTCTTCAAGTCTAAATTTGAGTGAAAACCCCGTGTTCTCTTCAGTAAAACTGCTTACTGGCCCTCCTATAGAAATGGTTGTAGGTTCTCCTGTAGAACCTGTTATTGCTCCTGTAGAACCCAATAATGCTCCTGCAGAATGCCGATAACAGGAGGAGGGCTGAAAACGACAGAGAACGGTGGTTTTGAGGCTATAGAGCTGGTATAGAGCTTGTTGCAGCCGTGGGGACGATGATAAAATGGAAACAAAGGTGGTGAATAAGTTCGAGGAGGAGTACTTATGTTTACTCGAGATATTTCTAGCGATGATCTGAGGTGGAAAAAAGGGTGCGTTGCCATTATTCAGACCATTGGTCCCCACTGCTGTGTCATCATGACTCCTCATGATTTCTACTCACAATCACTTCCCATCATTTGCATCAGAGTTTATACACCCGCCACTACCTATCCTTTTTTATTTTCTATGAGTTGACTAGGCACATGTGTGTGGGATCTCTAGATGAGCGCAGTCGAACTGGATGAGGGTGGAAAGTTAACTGGCCACATTTTTGGTTTAATCCCAACAATTTCATTCATTCAGGAAGTTTTTGAAGTATACAGATGCAATAGAGGAGAGGGTTAGACACTTACCTGTAGGTTGAATGTTCGTGCTGCGGTGCTGCTTGGTTCTGTTGCTACTGCATGCTCGAATTTACGTGCTTCATGCCTATATCCCTTCTACTATGCTTTTTTTCCTTCTTGATATGTGGCTCATTTTTCTTGTACATATTTAGCTGAATATTGCTTCGGACATCCCCTACATTCCTGTGGTTGTACCTATTTTACTGTTGGAGCTTGATTTTAAGGGGATCAGTTGCTACAATAAATCCTGAAAGAGCTCCTGTAGCTACTTCTCCCTCTAAAATTTTTAGCTGATGCTTGTGCTAGGAGCTGTGAGGATGCTACTATAGATTTTGATGGAAATGGAGAGGGATTTGGTAAGCTTGAGGTGAATTGTGGAGGTGTTGTTCTTTTTATTTCCTTATTTTTTTTAGAACTGGTTTCTGTGTTTTTTTTCTACAGGAAGGAAAGAAATCAATGGAAATGAGGTGGTACAAGTGTGGGATGGAGGGATAGGATGGTGGATAGCTATAGGATGGTCTACATGCTCTTCAGGACAGTCCCCAGTTCCTCAAACTACTTTTAAACTCCATTTCAAGCTCTTTGTGATTTCTATAGGAGCCTCCTGTAGAACACACAAGCCCTCCTGTAGGATACATAGTCTTCAGAAAAAAACACAGAGAGGTGGAAGAAAAAGTTAAACATGATGGAGAAGATTATACAGGATGTGAAATAGGCTTTGTGGCATGTCCCCTTACTTCCTGTGGTCCATCTGTAACCTGTAATGCATTTTAAAAGTTAGTTTCCTCTTTTTTCTCTATTTTTTTTTTTTTTAAAAAGACAACTAGGCGCCTCCAGGAAGTTTTCACCCTAATTTCATTCCGTGGGCACTTTGAAAGTTTTCACCCTGGGCTCTTATTCTCTTTCCCCCTTTCTTTTTTTTATCATCACTAGTCCGCCTCAAAAGAGGTTTTCAACCCAATGATGGGACTCAAGTGCCTCATAAAGGTTTTCACTTGAGTCCTTATTATTTTTTTCTTCTTTTTCACTGAGTGGGTGGAGTGGAGGCTGAGACTTGCTCCGCTACCAACACTGTTTTACTCAGATCTTCAATTAATTCTCGCTTGGAGAGGGGATTCTTGTAGATTTTCAACCTATGCCCATTGACAAGCATGGGGATGGCTTCCTCATCAATGGTCCTGATCAGAACTGAACCATTGTCATTGCATTTTTCTACAGTGTAGGGTCCTGGCCATCTTGTCCTCAACTTGCACTTGAAATATTTATACCTTGAGTCATAGAGCAGTGCCCGATCTGCTTCTTGGAATTGCTTCTCCTTGATATTTTTGTCATGCCATATCTTCCTCTGAAGTTGAACGACCTCTGTGTGGAGAAGGGCTTGCAATCTTTGTTCATCCAATCCATTGAGCTGGAGTAGCCTTTCCCTTTGTGCCTGGCTGAAGTCTAGGTCTAGCTGAGCCGCCATCCTTAGTGTATTGTACTAAAATTCTATTGACAGCAAAGTATTCTTCCCATAGACTAGTTCATAAGGTGTGAACCTAGTGGTGGTCTTCCATGTGGTGTTGTAGGCCCAGGTGGCCTCCACCAATCGATCTGCCCAATATTTCATGTTGCTGCTCACTACCTTGGTTAGAATTCCTTCTGAAGCTCTATCAGTGACTTCCACCTACCCATTGGCTGTGGATGGTAAGGGGTGGAAGTCCTGTGCTTGATTTTATGATGTGTGAGCAGGTCTTCAATCAAATTGGAAGTGAACTGACTACCTTGATCTGTAGCCAGTTCTCTTGGATACCCAAACTTATAGAATATGTTCTCTCTTAAAAACTTAGCTACTTTTTCTTTTGTTTGTACCTTGGCATTTGTCTCTGCCCATTTTGTCAGATAATCGGTGCACACAATGATATATTGTTTTTATTTTGAAGGAGGGTTGATAGGACCCCACAAAGTCCATGCCCCACTTCTCAAATGGCTCAAAAGTCACTTGAGGCAGCATCGGAATCTCATACTTTGAAGTAGGTTTCCCCATCCATTGGCACCAATCACATTGGCTGGTATATCTCTTCACATCTTGATGAAGAGTGGGCCAATAGTAACCTGCTTGCAAAATTTTGAAGGCAGTCCTCTTTGCCGCAAAATGGCCTCCACAAGTCCCATCATGACAGGTCAGGATAATGTCAAAAACTTCCTCCTCCCTAACACATCTTCTCAAGATCTAATCTAGGCCACGTTTGAAGAAATTGCCACCAATCTAGGTAAAAGGCGTGTTATTCCTCACGATCTTGCTCTTCACTTTTGAGGATAAGTGTGGTGGGAACTATGTTGAAACCAATAAATTTTCTATATCTACAAACCACAAAGAGAGTACTGAGATAGCAAATAGGTGTTCATCGGGCATTTGATCATCCACCATTCCTTACTCACTTGTAGGAAAATTTAGTCTAGACAAAAAGTCAGCAACAACATTCTCTTTACCAGGCTTATCAACAATGGTTAAATCGAATTACTACAATAAAATCAACCACCTAATAATGCGAGCATTTACATATGGTTTGTTCATTAAATACCTAATTGCAGCATGATCGGTTTGTACAAAGGTTTGATAGTCCATGCTTTAATGTTTGAATTTATTTAAGGAGTGCACTACAGCTAGGAGTTCCTTCTCGGTTATTGTGTAGTTTAACTTTGCCTTTGACAAATTTTTACTTATAAAGTATATGGAATAAGGTAACTTTTCATCAACTTTCCCTAAGGTTGCCCCTATTTCTTTGTTCAAGGCATCTGTGTGAATCTGGAAAGGTAGGGCCCAGTTTGGGCCTCTCAAAATTGGGGTAGTCATAAGTTTTCTTTTCAAGTTATCTAGGGCTTCTTGACAGTTTTCAGTCCGTATGAACTCGACATATTTTCCCAATAGACGAAACAACGGAGAGGCTAACCTATTGAAATCTTTAATGAATCTTCTTAAATATCCTGCTAAGCCTAGGAAACTTTGGACATCTCTCACCTTTTGAGGAGGTGGGACCCTTTGGATGATGGCAATTTTGTTGGGGTCCACTTGCAATCCTTGTTGAGATATTGCATGACCTATCATGGTCCCTTCAGTCATCAAGAATTCACATTTCTCTAGACTAAGGAAAAGGTTCATTTCAATACACTTCTCCAAAACTTTTCCTAGGTTAGATAAAGCTTCCTGGAAGTTATAACCATAAGGAGTAAAATCATCAATATATATTTCCACTACATCATGAACCAGTTCAGAAAATATACTCAATACTGCTCTCTGGAAAGTGGCGGGAGAATTTTACAAACCAAAAGGAAGGACCTGATATGCAAAGGTACCCCAAGGACAAGTGAAAGTGGTCTTATATTGGTCTTCCAAGCTGATTTGGATCTGATTGTACCCGCTAAACCCATCTAGGAAGGAGAAAAACTTTTTTCCCACCAAACCATCTAACACTTGATCTATGAAAGAAAAGGGAAAATGGTCCTTTTTGGTGGCCTTGTTAAGTTTCGGATAATTGACACAGATTCTCCACTTACCATTTTTCTTTGGCACTAACACCAAAGGAGAGATCCATTCGTTGTCAGAGATGGGGTAGATGAATCCTGCATCCAGTAGATTTTGCAATTCTTCCTTGACAATGTCTTTAAGGGCTGGATTCATCCTCCTTTGAGGCTGCCTCACTAGTTCTCAATCTTCCTTAATGTAAATGTGATGAGTGCAGGCTGAAGGGTGCACTCCCTTCATCTCCTTATAACTCCAGGAGAAGGCATATAAATGGTTTCTCAATAAGATACATAGTTCCTTCTCCTGGGAGGTGGATAGGGATGAGTTAATTTTCAAGGTTCATTCTGGGCCGAACTCTATATTCTTAACATGGAGAGAGGTCGGGTGGGCCACACAGAAATTAGCTAAGGGATTGTCTTGGGTTTCTTTCACTAGATCTTCTAATGAAAAAATATTGGTGGGTGGATTTTAAATTTAATTTTCAATGATATCATCCTCATCCCGCGATCTCCCCCCATGGTAGTTTCTACTACACACAGTGGTGCAGCATAGAATTCATCCCCATACTCCTCCTCCAAACAGAGAGGTAGATCATGTTCTAGCAAAGGTTGGGCAGGAGGGTATAGGATTAGCTGCTTGGACATATGCCCATTCTTGATTGTCATGTTCCTAGCTCGACAAATGGTGTAGGCCTTTGTAGTAGCGAACTAGGGTCTTCCCAGGATGAGAGGATACCCAGTGAGCTTGGCCTTCAGCTGGAGAACTAGGAAATCAGTAGGGTACTCTCAAGAATCAATGGAGACCTTCACATCCTCCACAATCCCTTTCGGTATCACGGTGGAGTGGTCTTCTAGCTGCAATACTATCGTGGTCTTCGTCAAGGAGCCCTGGAGGTTGAGTTTGAGCATCGTGTCTTTTGTCATCACATTAATGGCAACCCCTAGATCAATCAGGGTATGGAGGATCATGGTTCCATTGATGTGGACATCAACTACTGGGCTTCTAGGGTCTAGATATTTTTGACATATTACCAGCCCCAACATTAGGTTGGACAATTGTCCTGTGACATTGATGGTTGGGGAATCTCTCTTGCGCCTACCTGGATACTTGAAGCACTTCTCTTTGATCATCTTATTGTATATCGGGACATCCTTTATGGCTTGGAGAAGTGTTATCTTTATTTAAATTCTCCCAGAAGTCCAGTTTCTTCTGGGGTAGGCTGTGTTGTCCCGGATAATCTCTCTGGAAAGGGTGGAATTACTTTCGGTTCACTTTCCTCTTTATCTTCCTCATCCTCCTTAGGGGGAGGCTAGCTATCTAGGAGAACCTTCCCAGATCATAGGTTAATCTCCTGAATCTCCATAGCATAGGTTGGGCATGATGATTCCCAACTATATACTTGTTGAGCCTGAATGTTGTTCGGGTTCGGGTTCGGTTGAGTAGGCATTTGAGTTTGACTTGGTGGAGCAGGAGGCAATGGTTGCAGTTGAGCAGGTGGTGGAGGTAGAAGAGTGAGAGGAGAGTTGTACTAGGGTGTCCACCCCTAATGAGATGCATTCCACTGAGGTTGTGGCTCAGCATAGGAGTGAAATGAATGAGTGGCTGGTTGGGCATGATACTGAGATGGATATGACAAAGGAGGAGGTGTGGACCATGAAGGATGAGCATGGGGACCCCAAGAAGGTATGGAAGTGGCTTGATTGGGGTTGTAGTATGCCTAAGAAGTCCCTTGCATTCCCTGCTGGTATGGTCTAGGTCCATGTGGCCTCCTTTGGTTCATGAAATAGAGTGGTTTAGTGGCTCCTTCGGCCCCTTGATATACTACTTTAAGTCTGGGCAAGGAAGGGCACTTATCTGTAGAATGATCTTCTTCACAGACTGAACAAACCTTTATAAAGTTCAATGGAAATTCGTTCCTAGGATGCCTTTTGGTGCACCTAGGACAAAAAATGGCCAAAGCCCTCTTTGTTTCCTCTTGTTTCTAGGGTCTAGATATTTTTGACAGATTACCTACGCCAACATTAGGTCGGACAGTTGTCCTATGACATTGATGGTTGGGGCATCTCTCTTGCGCCTACCTAGATGCCTGAAGCACTTCTCTTTGATCATCTTATTGTATATTGGCACATCCTTTATGGCTTGGAGAAGTGGTATCTTTGCACATAATTATTTCAATTCTCCCAGAAGTTCAGTTTCTTCTGGGGTAGGTTGTGTTGTCCCAGATAATATCTCAGGAAAGGGTGGAATTACTTTCGGTTCACTTTGCTCTTTACCTTCCTCATCCTCCTTAGGGGGAGGCTAGCTATCTAGGACAACCTTCCGAGATCATAGGTTAATCTCCTAAATCTCCACAGCATAGGTTGGGCATGATGGTTCCCCACTATATACTTGTTGAGCCTGTATGTTGTTCGGGTTCGGGTTCGGTTGAGCAGGCATTTGAGGTTGACTTGGTGGAGCAGGAGGCAATGGTTGCAGTTGAGTAGGTGGTGGAGGAAAAAGAGTGGGAGGAGAGTTGTACTAGTGCCTCCACCCCTGATGAGATGCATTCCACTGAGGTTGTGGTTGACCATAGGAGTGAAACGAATGAGTGGATGGTTGGGCATGATACTGAGATGGATATGACCAATGATGAGGTGTGGACCAAGAAGGATGAGCAGGGGGACCCGAAGAAGATATGGACATGGCTTGATTGGGGTTGTAGTATGCCTAAGAAGTCCCTTGCATTCCCTAATGGTATGGTCTAGATCCATGTGGCCTCCTTTGGTTCATGAAATAGAGTGGTTTAGTGGCTCCTTTGGCCCCTTGATAGACTGCTTTAATTCTGGGTAAGGAAGGGCACTTATCTATCCAATGATCTTCTTCATAGACTAAACAAACCTCTATAGAGTTCAACAAACATTCGTTCCTAGGATGCTTTCTGGTGCACCTAGGACAAAAAATGGCCAAAGCCCTCTCTACTTCCTCTTGTTTCCTTTTGATATGCAAGGTATCCATTTGCATGGCAAGAGTCTACAACATCTCACTCTTGAAGTCTTCTATCATGTTTCAAAATTCACCTTTGAGGGATGAAATAGATGAGGAGGTACTGGCTATGGCTTGACTCCCCCTACCTCTCTTTCTGGCTACCCTAGAATGGTTTCTAAAAATAGTCTTTATGTCTTCATAAGCTAGTTGGTAGATGTCTCCCCCAGCCAGTAAACAGAGGGTGTCTTAAAGGTCTTCCAGAATTCCCCTAAGTAGGACCAGCTTCATAGATTCGGCGTCAAGTGTGCACCTAGCCCTTTTATAGCTGAGCTGGAACCTCTCTTCATAATCTTCCAAAGATTTATCACTTCCCATGGTCATTCGGAAGATTTCTTCCTTGGTATATTTTGACCTACAGTAGTCTTGATATTTGTTATTAAAGGCTTTCTGCATGTGATCCCAAGTTGTGATGCTAATGCCAGGTAACCCCATGAACCAGCGTAATGCTACATCCTTCAAAGTAGAAGGAACCAATTTCAACTTCTGCTCATCTTCTGCATAGTCATAGGTTCGACAGATAACAACAAACTCAAACAAAAATGTGTCAGGATCTTCTGTATTTAATCCATGGAAGTGAGGTAGGGCTGAAGGCCTTATGTTCTTCATTTTAGTGTCCCCATTGGTCTCTCGTATGGGGAAGGTACCCTCTATTCTTTCTCCATTCCCCCTAGCGTTTCTGTTTTCAGCCATTGTCTCAAGAGGGATGTTTTCTTCTTCTTCTTCTCCTATAGGTTCTTCAAATATCTCTGGTTTTTCTCCTAAATGTTCTTCTGGATCACTTCCACTGAAGAAGAGAGAAGGGTGGTTATGTGATGTGGTGGGGGTGTTGGGTAGGAATTTCGTTGAATTATCTCTATTTCTACGAGGCATGAAAGGAAATCTCTTTTTGGGTGATTTTTGTTTTTCTGCTTGTACCTACAAAACTGAAATTGATTGAACAAACAAATTGTAACTACTGAAATGAACTTGCTGAAAGGAAATTGTAGAATTGAAATGAAAGCAAGGAAATGAATAATCTACTTTCGTTGAAATGGAAATTGCAGAATTGAAATTAAAGAAAGGAAATGTAGAAATTGAAAGAAACAACTATTCTAATTTTGTTGAAATAAACTCTTAGCAGAATGTTCCAGTAGAAAACAGAAGAAAGCAGTAATCATCAAATACTCTGATGCTTCCTTAGCAACGACCCCAAAAGGTGGTGAGCACTAGTATTGTAGCAATAATTCTACAACTCCTAGGCTTCCTACTTAACTTTTATCAACCCGGTAGTTCGTAACAAACTTGGAAGCGACGGTGCTGTATGCACAAGTACTAGTTCTTACTGCAAGTTGTCACTTGGTCAGCTGGTGCAAGATCACTAGGAGCTCAAGCCAAATTCTATGAATTCCAGAAGAAGCTTTATATGTGACGAAAGAAAGAAAAACTTACTCTACAGAGGTTATTCTACTTGCATAAAGAAAAAGAAGATTGAAATGTAAAGTGAACCTAGTGAACCCTAATTTACCAACTAACCCTACTTTTGCAGAAAGAGAGATGAAAACCTATGAAATGAAACCCATTACCTACTGAGGAAGTAAACTACATCTATTCAAGCTATTTCTAGAAGGAAACGAGTAAAAAACATCTCTTTGGGTTTTTATGTATTTTATGTGAAATTGTCATGCATGTAATTTATTTGTTTGTGGATGTGACAGCGATTAGGTGGCAATGGAGTGACTTTGTTATTTGCAAAGGTGTAGGAAGGTGTGGAGGGGTCTTAGGAGGCCTTTGGAAACCTTCTCGAGGCTTTCTCTGTAATTGGACTTCGAAAGGTCACCTACATGAAATTATACAGGAGGCTGTAGGGGATCTATAGGAGGATCTACAGGAGGATGTCGAGGGCTGTTTTAGAGGTTTTAAAGGTGGAAAAATGGTTGGAAAGTGTAGCTAAAGGCTATAAGGACGTGCTAATATGTCTGAGGTTCATCAAGGAGGATTAGGGAAGGGAATGATGGCTAGATTTGTTCAAGCAATGAGAGGAAAGTTTATGAGAAAAGAGTAGAAAATTAGGGCAGATTTATGAGGGGTTGTGAATGACCTGTGGAACATGTAGCAAAGAGAGATGATGATGGCTGATTTACTGACTTATTATGAGGAGAGATGTACTACAAGAGTGCTGCAAATTAAACTCCAAAACTGAGCAAGCAAAGAAACTAGCTACAACAAAAACAAAATTGTATCTCATGTTAACCTAAATTATGATCTAGGAAAATAAAGCGTTGAACAATGCTATATGGAAAGGAAAGCATGGAAAGAGATTTATTGTAGAAATAGAAATCAGTATGGAAAAATGAATCTGAAGCAAAGCATTAACATGTAAATAAAACTATAACACCAGAAATTGCATGGAGAAGGAAAAATTGTGTTTTTGTGGTAGCAAGAGGATCTTGACCTCAGCTCATGGTCCCAAAGGGAAGGAAGGAGGTCAAGCCTCCGTTTATGGCCTTTTTGTATCTTTCTCCTAACACTATTTAACCTACTTCAGCAAACTGAAATGGAAACAACTATGTAAACCACCAAAAGCAACCTATTTTACCAAGGAAAAAAATCTATCTAACAATAACTAATTCATGAACTGAAACGAAACATATAAATACAAAACAAGAGGTGCAGGGTAGCTTGGGTTGGGCCCTAACCTAGGAGCTTCAGTCCTCTAAGGTAACTCAGTGCTGGGTCAAAAAATATTTCATATTCATTATGGAAATAATAGTCACATTACATGAAATTGTCCACAAAAGTAAGCTCAAAATGAGCTGAGAAAAAGTTGCAACAAAAGTGCGAGAATTTGACTAACATCCAACAACTTTATGAGGCCCTAGGCCTATCTATTTATACCACTAGAGCTCCCAACAGCTCTCCTAAAATCAAGGAGGCTTGGCTCCCAAGACTTGAGATAGACAACAGTTATTCTTCACTTGCTCGGCTGCCCCTTTGATGCATTGATGTGGCTACTTGTGCTCCAAGCCTTCTGAAGGAGGATTCAATGTAGGGAGTCATAAATGAGGGGGAAACCCTCCTACAAATCCTCTTCTTTGTTTTCCTTAAATATTGACCGCCAAATTCTCATTAAACCTTTGACTTTGTCTCAAAATTAACCAAAAATCTACATAAAGCACACATTAGACTTCACGGCATAATGACTAACCCAACTCACTCTATTAGCATAAATATAATTAAAAACATGCAATAAAATAATGAGAATGGTGGATTAAGCTAAGTTAGGAGGAAAAATGAGCCCATATAATTACCCATTGATGGGGCTCATCATCTCTTTTTTGATTTGATTCCATTTCTTTGACTTCAACACCTTAGCTCTGGTACCATGTTGAGAAACCTAGGGCATGAGAATTATATCATTTCTCTTCTTTGCTGACAGCTTGTGAATGATTTTTACTTATTTATATTAGGATCTTCTTCATGCTAGATTAATAGTGTTCTTATTCATCAAAAAATAACCAATTCATGAACATAAATACACAAGAGACACATCACGTACGCTACAATCTAGGGCCAAAATCTCTCACTCCTTGAGAGGAAAACCAACACAGATTCTTCTTATAGAGATTCCAATTGACAAATACCAAGCCAAAGACCCTCGATCTATTAACCACTCCAAGGCCAAGCCACTAGTTCTCTATTCTTGACTCCTCTTCCTCTTCAAACTTCTTAAAACCGAGATCATATTCAACGAGCTAGATATGGCATTGAAGAATGATGTCACTAAATTGTGACTACTGTAGTAGCACTGAAAAACTATGATGTAACTCCTTCCTAACACTTTATAGTGGTCATCGTCTGCTGTAACGTCTAGACTATTATCTCATGAAATAGACCTTCAAATTAGCGCTAAAATAATTATTGCTTCTCCTCTATTGACTGTCTGAGTTCCTTATAGACATCCAAATTTGTCTCTTCTTCTTTCACTATGACTTTAATCAACCCTACTCATAACTTGATGTCTCTTCCTTACCCATCTGAATTTATCCATGCCTTGTCCAATAGAAAATTAGAAATATATATCCAAAATTTTCACTGTAGTTAATCACCGAAATTTCAGATAAAATCTGAATTTTAATCTTCTGCTATCCATCCGAAATCACTGAACTTCTTGATTGTAATTGTTATGTGAAAATCTTAGAGACAGATCCGAGTTTCCATGTACTAATGTGAAGAGCCTAGCTGGGTATATACAGTAGTTCATCCATGTATTCAAGCCGAAATGATCATTTGAATGGGTGTGACACTTGGCTGAGCTAGCATAAGTTATTTTATTCATATTGCAGGCCGTCATCAAGACAAGAGGACTGTGATTTTCTTTTGGAGGGATTTATAGAAACTAGATTGACTCATATACATTTTACATATGCTCAAGATGAGTGCTTCATATATGTCATCAATTCTTTGACCTTAATGACAGATCCTAAGGCTATCAATGGGAGCCATCTAAAAATAAAATCACTTTCTCGTGAAACCCATGAAGCAAGGAAAAATAATTTTATTACATCAATGATAATTACATGTCATTATGAAAATCGAACCTAGTTACACTTTTGAATAGGTTGAACTGCAAATCACTGATTTAGGCAACTATTTCGTTTCTATCATCATACCTCCACTGGTGGATAAAATCTATACTCGCTGAAATGTGATGAAGTTATTATGATATCATTCCTAATGATGACAATTATAATACATGACCTAGGGACTGGCCCTAGTCATGGGAAACCGCACCATACAATTCATCCCTATCCCTTTCATCCACTAACTTGTCATCCACCTAGCTTCTTACTCACCTAGTTGGTCAGTTGGGAAGGTGTGCCTTATGTCCCGTTCACATTGCCTTAGCATCTTTATATGATTTTAAGGGAATGAAGTCAACACCAAACTATACCTGCAAGTCATATTTAGATTGAAATATAGGTGGATGTGAGGGGTTTTAGAGAAGTCGACAAAATCTAGCTACACCTTAATACGCCAGTATCTATTAATGGAGTTCAACATTTCATTAAATTCCTCCCCATGGCTTGCCTTCATGAGGATCTAAAGAAATTATAATATTTTTTTATTTCCTTTTAATTTGATTCTATCTTTTTCTAGTGATATAATCACCTTTATTCTCTATCCCCATGGTTGATGAACTAATGCTGGATAGGCAAGGATGCCATAGACTAAGTTGATGACTTCAAATTTGACTATATTTGGGATCCCCATTATCAATCTCTGAATTTTCACAGGTCCAAACACATCACTGTGCACAAGCTCTAATATTTGTTTCGTCCTCTTACCACCAGATGGGAAACTCACCCGATTCTGCTTCCCATATACACAATTTTCACAGAAATCAAAATCCAGAGAGCTATTACTCATACCTTCTACCATACCTTTACCATGAAGTATTCGAAGGCCCTTCTCTCCAATATGTCCAAGCCTTTGATGCCACAACATGGTCTTCTCTCCAGAGACCACTAGATTTTCTGCTCCATTTTCAGGAACCATAGAACTATTGCACCCGTCAACAACAGTGCTACCTTGCAGCTTGTACAGAGTTCCAATCCGAACTCCCCGCATCAATACCAGTGCTCCTCGAACCATCTTGCAGGTATCCTTCTCGAACACTGTCTTTACACTGCATCATCCAACTTGCTTACAGAAATCAGATTTCTGGCTAACGCAGGAATATGCAGAACACCCGGAAGGGTTCTAAAACCCTTCCACCTTGCAAATTCAACTTTACTTTTGCGTGACCAATGATTCTAGCCTTCCTATCATCTCCTAAGAAGACATCACCACCATCGTATTTCTCATACTCGCAGAACCACTCTCTATGGGGAGTTAAGTGAAAGGATGCACATGAGTCAATTAACCATGCCTCATGATCTACATGTGTACTTGAAGAAGCCAAGTACACATCCCCACCTTCATCTGAGGTGGTTTTCGCCTTTGCAGAAGGAGCATCATCAGATCCCTTTCGTTTATCAGGAGCTTTAGATTTACACTCCCTTTTGAAGTGCCCTTCCTTTCCGCATTTCTAGCACACCACCTTTATAGGTTTTCCGGGGAGATTTAGATCTCCCTCTAGATTTAGATCTCCCACTCGATGACTTATTTTTGTTTCTGTTCTGGGACCACCCTCGTACAGACAAGGCATCACCATTTTGGTTGTCCATATTTTTCCGTCTCATCTCCTCCGTCAGCAAGGCTGAGACTATTTCATCAAACTGCAAAGCAGTTGCATTGCTACCTATTGCAATAACCAGACTATCCCACGAATCTGGTAGAGAACACAACAAACTGATGCACTTATCTTCATCTGAAATTTTAATATCAACAGATGCTAACTGAATTACCACAGTATTAAATGCATTTAGATGCTTTGTCACTGAATCTCCATCTTTCATCCTCAGGTTATACAGCTTTTTCCGCAGGAATAATTTATTCACTAGAGACTTAGATTGGTACAAAGTCTCTAACATGTCCCACAAAGCCTTTTCCGTAGCTTTCCCTGATACATTCAACAATACTGAATCTGAGACGCACAATCGTATTGTGATCTTTGCCTTCCGATCCAACTTCTTCCATTCTTCATCGGTCACTCCCATTGGTTTAGTACCTGGATCTACTACAATCCACTGATCTTTATCCACCAACAGATCCTCCATCTTGAGTTTCCACAACTCAAAACTCTGACCATTAAATTTCTTGATCTCTATCTTTCCACCACTCGCCATCTTCTTTCACCACCAGAATCGATCTCGCAGATCTCTCACTGAACAGGGTCTACCATAGGCCTGAGCACAAATCCCTCAACAACAAAGGCGTCCCCTTGAAGCCAAAAACAACTTCGATACCAAATGTAGGTTTTAATCCCGTACATAAATTACCTGCATAAGAATTCTAAAACATAGAAAAATAAACAATGTGAGAGCATAACACATAAAACACATATACATAGAGATTTTCCCACTGAATCCCGAAACTGGGACTACCAGCTTGATTTTTCATTATGTTCGTTTCAATGTTATAATACATATTTATACATGTCGAAGCATCCAATACCATGGACCAAAAACCATCGCATCCAATACCATGGACCGAAAACCATTGCGTCCAATACCACGGACCGAAAAACCATCGCATCCAAAAAACATGTGTAAAAATCATGCACAAAACCATAGGTGGGTCCTCCCAACCTAACATAGGGTCCAAAATCAAAATTTTCTGGGGCGCTGCCCCAAACCCCATAAAATGGGGTTACAGGTACCCCACAAACCCTGTTAACTACGTGGAAAGAATATAACACAACCCAACATGGAACAACCAATGCAACCATGTAATCATTTTTTTGCTAGTTGAATTCTCCGCAAGTGCTTACTTATGAGCAAGAAGAGAGAACTACTGAAAGGCAACTCCCATGAAAACTTGTAAAAATATTGAATCTTAATGAAATTGCAAAGTATGAGCCCACCAGCTGACCTTAAGAATGCTGCAAAAGGATCTTCATAGGAATACATATTGATTTCTAACCCATGTAATATATTACTGCTCTGCTCTAGGCAATCTTCATAACATGAATGTGAACTTTCATCTTTATCCTTACTTTCCTGATATGACCGCAAATTTTTGGATGAGCTTTGTACTGAGACTCCTGCTAAACAAGACAATGAATCCAACTCCCAAATCACATTTTTATCACCTCTGTTTTGAATCTCATTGCTAGCTAATGGAGAAAAACTTTGACTACAGATATCATCTAAAACACCAACTATTGGATCATGAAAAACTTGGGAAGACTGTTGCAACCTATTACATATTGGTTCCAATGAGACCTCATAATTTTCTATAAGTTGTTCATTCTTAATTGTAAATATACTATGAAAATTTCCTTTCAAAAATTGAAATGTTTCAAAGCATAGTGATAAAGAATTTTCCTACATCATTTGATCATATATCTCAGTTACCAAGTTTTCATCTGCAACTTGACATTCAATGGCATTCAGGGGCTGCAAATATGGATATGAGGAATCTTGATCAAGGATTTCATTTCCCTCTTGATTGTCAAGATCAAAACTTAATGAATACTGATTTATGATTGCATAAAAGTTGTCTCTAATGAACTGAAATGAAGCAAAATAAATAGGCAAAGATCCTTCACTTCTAAATTTTTTGCACTTTCCTCCTCACTACCATAGCTGATATGCATTAACTAATCACTGTATTCGAGTTTCTGAAACTGAACTTCCTCCTCCCACAAATCAACTACTGATTGGTTTGCAAGATTAGCTTTTGTTTGGAGAACGTAATCATCGTGATATTGATCAAACTTAGGCAACTCATCAATATAAATAATATCATCAAGCATACATGTTAGATCAACAGATGTCTCTACAAGCTGATCTATAAAAAAATCGTTATCAAATCTATGACAACTAGGATAAGAAAGAAAATGTTTTGGATTGCCCACTTGTTTTTCTTCAATCAACGAGCCATGGTCCTGAACATCATACTCATTCCTTGTGATGATTTTCTGCATCATCTCTTCCACTGCACTTACCAAAATGTCAAGCTTTACCTCTAATGATGTCAAGTGCTCTGCATCCATTTTCTCCCTCTCTTTTACCTTTAACTCTACCCTTCTAATCAACATACTAGCCTCTACATCTACTGCACTATTCTACATCTCTTCAAGTGTTTCAAGGTTCCTTTCTCTCAGTTGAAACTCCATTTCTAGATAAAAGGATTTCAGATAATGCAAGAGAGATTATCTAGGAGGAGGTCTTATATTAGCAGGCATCGAACAATAAACTTGGTTAAATATGGTAGAAAATTGTTGTACTGTCTCCCTTGATTGACTTTTCAGCTGGTTATACTCTTCTAGAATCAAGAAAAGGTTCTGTTTGACCACCTACTTTTTGAGGAAAACTTTGATGAACTGTGGGAAATATGAGATGCTCACATCAGACAGGTTTTTGAACCAACTCTTGACTTTACCTTGCAAAGAAAGAGAAAACACCCTAATATTGACATCCTCCTCATCAACTTCAAAAAGGTCGAGGAAAGTCTCAATATTCTGCACATGTCTCTCAACAATGATGTTGTTACATTCACCCTCAAACCTTGGCAGATATAGTTAATGATTTTCATGGAAAGCATGGAATGTAGGAGGTAAAATTAGAGGCTTATATCTATAGAGAACTATAGAAGGTGTAAGAGTGTGTACACTAGTTGTAGGATTAGTTTTAGTCTTTTTAGGCTCATCAACTCGAAAAGGATATGTAGAAGTTTCAGGTAAGAAGTTGTGATCTTGATCAACATCAAAGGGAAATTTGGTATTTACACTCTTCAAATAGGCATAATCAAATACAATACTTTGTTCATCTTTTTCATACAACAAACTTTGGAAAACTTTCAAGACAGTTTCAGGAAAGGAGAAGAAGTATTTTATAAGAAAGTAAATTACATCTTGAAATAAATTCCATTTTGAGTACTTGACTTTTGCGTATGATCCTTCCATATTCCTATTGGCAAGGTTGATCATTCAGTGGAATCTTCAAATCTTTGGATTCTTCACCAATGGAATCTTTAAACCAATCTAAACTATGTGGAGTCGCCAGGTGGATGATTCAGCCTTCTTGTGTCTCTTCTCGTGTCTGACTGTTGTCCACCATCAGTAGTCAGATCTAATCCTTATCGTTCTTTCCCAGGGAAGATATGATCTTTCATTCCCTAACAATGACACCAAAAATGTTATCCTCTATAATGTCCCAAGCTAAGGAGGAGATAGAAAGAGGTAACCTCAAACCACTTTTAATTCAACAACTAGCCCTACTGAACCAGAGAGGGATCTCTGTAAATATTTGTTAATGAATAACCAAAAAGAAATGGATTTTAGGCTAGATATATAGGTCGTTTTTTAGTATTTGAGAATTTATGGTTTTAGTTTGCTGGACTAGGGATGAAAGCAGGAAATTAGGTCAAGGTATCAAGTGTGCAGTAACAGTCGTAAAGAGGAGCTAGTTAATAGTGTGCTATGGTGAACTTAAGATTTAGTCAATGTAGTATAGGTCTGAGAGTTTAATAAAACATAATGAGCATGTATAAAGCATGAATTCTTTAATCTTAGAAGAAGAGAAACACAAGCATGATTTTCCACATAAATAGAGCTTAAATTTAAGAATTTTGCCTATATGACTGTAAGGAAACCATAAGAAGAAGGAAAAGCATGTAAAGAGAGATGATTTCATCAATTAGGAACTTATATGAAAGTAAAGTAACACCATAGACTCACTGAACAATTATTCCTAAAAAATAGTAAAAAATAGCTACAACTTCTCCTTCATTATCTGTAAAAAAACCTAAAGTACAAGTCTCTCCACAAAAGTCCAACCCTTCTCACTGAATGAGAACTCATAAATATAGAATCAAAAAAACCATTTCCCCACCTTTAGGGGTCGAATCCCTAAGTGTTGGAATAGTTACAAAGAATCTCTCAACCAACAAGAGAGAGTAAGAGGGTCAAACACAAACTCCTCTTTTAGACTTTGATTTGAGTTTTGCTACCTTTATGAGGCCTAATTAAGCACTAAAAAAACCTATCATGCTAATTAAAACAATAATTACATCACCAAATAATTAAAAGATCAAAATTACATCACAAAGCCAAGATCTGGAGAAAATGAAGTGAAAAAGACAACTACAACTATAAGCGTAGCGCATTCAGCGATAAGTGTAGCGCCACCTTGCAGGCAGATTTTGGGAGCCTTCTGGAAGTCCAATTTGAAAAGTAAGAGAAAGGTAAACTTGAAGTTTATGTCTAGTTTCCATATCAACTTGAATTTTTTTAAATTTACCATGGGAAGACCTTCAAAAATCAATTCTCCCGAGGTGGCTCTGTAAGTGCAGCACTTGATCCAGAACAGTGGCAAAAAGTGACTTTTCACCTCTTTTTTGACATTTTCTCCTCACCAATTTGTTTACTTGCTTCAAAAAGTGGATATCTGATATCCTTAGGGAAAAAAATATATAGGGATATAAGTTTTTTAGCATTTTTAGCTCTGATATGAAAGCGTAGCGCCAAGATGAAAGCGTAGCGCCAAGGCACTGCACTTAGAGCAGGGTCAAAATTTTGGGTTTTTCTGCGAAAATAAGGCTCAAAGATGAAGTGATATCTCTCTCACCATAAGGATTTTTGGAAATATGAGAGAGGTTGTTGTATTTAATTATGTTTTTAATAGAAACCTCTCTCATTGTATGTAAATTAATTTTCATTTTCTCAAAATACGTGCCACCAAATCTTGACTAAAAGAGGAAATTGACTTGATTTTTTTTTTTTAATTTTCTGACATAAGTCTCCAAGAAAGTTTCATATCTCCCAATTTATGATTCCTATGTAAAAAATGAAGTAGCCTTTTGTCCCTTGGTACATTATTAACAAAACATCTTTCACGTTTGTGAAATTAATCTCCATTTGCTCATAACCACCCTTTGAAGAAAAACTGGCCCTATGTGTGGCAAATGATTTGTCCCTTGGAATGACTTCTTGAAAAATGATGAAGAAATAATGTTTATGATCTGAAATGTCCTCATACTTGTTGATATGACCTCACTTATTATTTCTCTACTCAGATGTCTCTGATTCCATAGCAAACCCTAGCTCAATGGGAGAGAAAATTAGGGTTTAAACTTTAGTGTTGGCAAAACAAGGGATTTGGGAAATTTATAAGAATGAATGGAAATAAAGGGGATAGGGGGATTCTAAATTTTTAGGAAGATTTTTGGAGGTAGGGAGGGATGTTATGAAGTAGGGGAAAGTGGAATTTAAAGGATTGAGTGAGGGGAAGGGGTCCAAAAAGGAAAAACACAGGCCTAGCCTAGAAAAGTGTAAAATTGTAGCAATAGGCTAGGGCCTATGGGAAAATGGTGATTTTGAGGGATAGGAGTGATCATAAGTGTTTGGAAAGGTATATTAAGGATAGGGGAAGGTGTATGAGCGTCAATACACAAGTTTTGTTGATGTTTTTACCATGGAGGTAATGAAACCAATAAAAATGCCCTCAAAACCATAGGAGAGGGAAATGAGCTTTCCAAGTAGAATTGAGAGACAAATATGGTAAACACAAGGCCACTTACTTGGATTTGATGTAATTCAACCTAAATTTGATGATGAAAGCTTATGAAATGATGATTTGGGAACCCTAAAACCTAATGGAGACCTTGGAAACCCTAAAACCTAATGGGAAACTTGGCTAAATGAAATCATGATTAAAATGAATATGATAATGAAGACAAGTCGTGATTGAAGTACACTCAAAACAAAGGTGATATAAGCCAGCAAGGAATAAAAATTCTTTAACAGGATTGGAGACAAACTTGAGACTACATCCAGTGACCAAATTTTTGCATGATGACCTAATGGAATGACAAAAATTTGACCGTGGGACCCTAACAAGACATGATAAGAGCCCATTTGATTACTGGTGACAGGATGCAAAGACTGGAACTAAAACCTTCCATGGAATATAGTTGGAAAACCCCTCGAACTTGTCCTCATGCCAAAGACCATCCTGTAACTTTGACATTATAGTGAGCCCTTCACCTACAATGTTACCAACTCCCTCTTAAGTTGTACTTATTTGTTCACACTCAGATTCACTGTCTTCCAAAGTAGCCCTGACATGCTATGATACCATGTTGAATTTCCATGACCTTGGGTCTAGGATATAATCTTAAAATATCTAATGCTATTAAACCAAGAGTGTCAACAAAGATACTTTTCACAATAGAATATAAATAGCGGTAACTCACACATGCATAAGTATAGACAACTTTTTACAATTTTTTCAACTCAACTTTGTTATATTAATCAATATATAGTACAATAGTCTAGGGCTCCCATTCAAGGGATAATGGCCCTCAATTACCCACAAGTATAATAATACAAGATACAATGACAATCTCGTTGCAACCTCTATGTCATATCTCATCCTGCTGGTCCTTTGCTTTTGTTCTACTCTCTAGTGCCCCTTAGTCCATCAAGAGCCAACACATAGAGTCTCCAGGAGGGCTACCACCTATCACTGTTGCAAGTCACTTATGCTACAACGAACACATTTTGATCCAATCTTGTCTTCTAGGTTGGCTAATACCTTAGCTCAAACCTTCCAATCTAGCAATCCAATAGTCCATCAATGTACTACAGATTAGGCTTATCAACTTCGCGCAAACTTCAGTTGTCAAGCTCTCTTTATGACTGCTTGTCAAGGGTTACTTTGGGTCGTCAAAACGCTTCCCTCTACTAGTAAAATGGCACCCAATTCGATCACTATAGGATCTACTCCTAGAAGAGGCTTTCAACCATCAAGAAAAGCCTCCCAATTAGCTCCCACAAGCTCTAATTGTCCACATATTAGGACTAATCGACTAGCCAGAAATTCGAGATGAAATCATCCACATACTTGTTCTCATGAGCTGGTGCACCTGCTGTAGAATGTCAATCTAGTTAGGTCATCATTGCAGTCTATGACAACCCTCTCTAACCTACCCTAAAATCACCTTTTCCTCTATGGATTGCACTATTTTTCTTGCTTCCTCAACGTTACCTTGTTCCTTGCCTTTAAAATAGGTAATAGGCCTTACGACCCCTCTAGCAAGCTTATTACAGGTCTGCGGTGCCTCTATTGTCCCACAAGGCCTGCGACCCTCCAAAAACAAGGAGTAACCACCTTGAAATGTGTACTGCACTGTCCAAAATTCACTTGTATAGCCTCTGTTGCACCTCGGCCTTCTCCAACCCAGAAAATAGACCACAAAACTTCCCTTGTGCTCCTTGGCCCTCTCCCTTTTGTGTTGCGGCTACCTTAGGAGATGATCTCTCTATGAAATGTTGCACCTTGGATTCTCTGAATGAGCCTCACAAACCTTGTATTTATATCACTTAATGAGGGCTTCTACGAATCCTTGTCAACTATCAACTAGTCCTTCTAAAGCCAAGTTGACTTGCACAAAACATGACAATGACAAACAAAAGATAATATCTCTTGGTCTAGAGCTCTAATTTGAGTGATTTTTTTAGCGTTGTATTCACCTCACCATCAAATTTTCTCATGCCCATATGTCTCATGGTTTTGCCCCAAATATTTTGGGTGAAAAACCCAAACCTTGGGTTCCAAGCCTAGAAGTGACTCTTGTGGTGCTCCAAGCCCTAAACCCTAGGACTTGGAGTACCTCCCAAGCTACTCAAAAATCAACATAGATAATGTGTAAATTCTCTAAGAAGAAGGATCTCTTCCTTTCATAAGATGCATGAAGGCATATGTCTTGAGTTAGTTCACATATTTACAAGATGAAATCAACATAATATGTCTTGATATGGAATATGAGGTGGTTGACAAAGATGAAGGAAATGTGTATAGAAGCTCCTAGGAAGAAATATGTGAAGAAAGGAAGAAGAATTCATGAAATATGCAACTATAGTCACAAAATATAAGATAAATGATCTACGTCCGATGACTAAAAGAATTGACTAGGACATCTCCATGGATAAGGTATAAAGACTCTAATAAAAGTATGTAAAGGAAGTAGACCCTTGACATTGAATGTCTTGGAGATGTGTTTATGAATTTGCAGGATGTTGGTGTTGCAAGAAGCAAATGTCATGATGAAAGGCCTGTAGAAATTTTGAATAATATGACACTTATTCATAGAGATTATCTTGATTATACACTATTTGTGGAATCATGCATAATACATAACCTCCTCTACGTTGATCATCAATTTTGCGGAATTAAGAAACAATCGCATGCGCACATTGAAACATCAATCGCACATATCAACATAGTATGTACTGGGGAAAGCATACAGCTGAAAATCCCTCAACTATCTATATATTATATTGATTGAGAACATGTAACAATACATAGTACAATACTCCTTGCAAGTACTCAGTACTATCTCCACCTGTTACACACA
>APFE030273376.1:286775-318907 GCA_000404065.3 Pinus taeda | reverse complement strand
ATGTGACCATAATAGCGGGTATGAGATGAGTATTGAGGGTATGAGATGAGTATTACTTATTAAAACAATAAAACACGTTTAATGGAAATTATAAATTATGGGGCTTTAAGAGTGAATAAATATGTAATCATATTATCTATTAATTATTTTTTAAGGATGTCTTTCAGATATAAGTTTAATGCACCATAGTAAAAGGAAGTTTAGATTGCTAAAATTTTGGTACGTGAAGAATGATCAACGCATTTATATAATAGTATATGAATTAAATAGAAATAATAGATAATAATGATTTCTAAAAATATAATATTATTTTATAACAATTTTAGAAAAATAGTGTCAAATATGTAATTTTGAAACATTTTTTAATACGACTAAGATCTTATAACCTGATTAATAATTTGATATATGTGATGAAAAGAGATTACACCTTTGTCCTAGGTTTCACCATGCTTTATTATACGACTTAATCACCGTTTCTATATATATTCCAAGGAAACAAAACCATAATTTAATTAAAAAATAAGTGAATTTGTTTTTTAACTTCTGCAATGGCATCTATGGACACCTGAAGACGAGGACCTTTCATAAGATAATCTTTACAATTTTCTTCCTCCAACGAGAGAAAGAAGAGGAATACCTCCCCATTAATAGCAGCATAAGGGAGGTAATCAGTTCAAAAAACATGTATGATATTTACACTTTCAAAAACATCCTGTGTGAAACCATATGTACTACGGAAAAAATGAGCGATATGCATTGCCAATCCCGACAGGGATTGAAGCACCCTGTGTTGTAGCTCACGCCAAAAACATAACATGCGTTGGAAATTGGTATAAATAAATGTATGTGTTGAAGCTCGTACATAGTGAACAAAAACATAGAGAAAGTAAATCCTAGTGGCTAGACTCTAAACTATTGAATAAACTCGAAACATGTCCCTGTAATGTAGATGGTAGAATTTGAATGAGTAGTCGTTTTCCATTTTGCTAATAGCCCAAGAATCTTTCTCCATAACTAGACCATCATTCGACATGACATATGCAGGTTGGTTTCTTCCCTTATAAATATGGGAATATTATAAAGAATACTAAATGGTGATGATATGCTTTATGCCCTCAAGAATGGGCATAAGTAGGATGTTCCCGCATAAAATAGAATTGTTAAACCAACTTATAGAATTCATAGAGGCTCTGAAGATATGGATCTACGTACATGCATTTTCAAGAGAAAAGAGAAGAAATAATTTACATTCTATGATTTTTGCTTTATTATTTTTCTGAAGAACGAGGTTTATTTTGGTTTTGAAATAGCAATCTCTTGAAAAGTGTAAAATGAACCCCCATCACTTTGTAGATTGTTATTAACAGAAGCTTTCTCAAATTAGGCTCACGGAATTGAGGTTTCTATGCATTTTCTAGCAATTACTTTCGAATAAAATATGTAATTTCCCTATGGGTAATGAACAAGGATAGCAAGAACATCATCTGCTATGCAAACAGGGTGTAAAGAATTGTCCTATAAGGTCACCTTATTCTTAGCGAACCATACCCCAAACATATTATGAGGGGATTTCAAAGGTTGACAAATGGGGCTAGAGTCCTGTGTGAGCCAAGCTGCATCCAGGTCCCTCCCTTCCCAATGAGAAGAGTTACCAAGGATATCTTTGTAGATATTCCACACATGTTTAAAAAAAGGACATGCCATGAACAAATGCACTACATTTTTCTCCTTTTTTTGACATAAAGGGCACCAACTCAGTCCAATCATGAACCTTTTCGGGAGAACGTCCTAGGTAGGGATATTATTCATCATAAGATACCACATGAATAACTTTTATTTGGGTGGGATTTTTCTTTCCAGACTTCCTTCTACCACCTTTTGCCCCCACCTTAAATCTACCTACCAGCAGGAAAATATAGCCCAACTTCAAGATGTAGGAACCAAAAGGAGAGAAGCTTAAGATGAGTTCATCATGTCTATTGAAAAAACTAATGTGACCATCAGATAGGGCTTGTATGTACACCTCCCATGAAACCATATAATCTCGTTCCAGTCCTAGAGCCTCTATAGAAAGCCATTCTTGCTATAATATGGAAGTATATCAACAATGTCAAAAATTTTATTGAATCCTTTGTCCCTGAAAAAATTGGCGACGGTTGGTGGTAGTAGATGACTCATACCATAACCAGGGCATGAGTAAATGCTAAGTCTCATTCTCTCACCTCTAGCCATCCTCCAAGAAAGAAAAATAACAATGATATTGAAAGTATAAATAACTTCCTTCCAAATGACAAAAAAAATTGATTTGGATTTGTCCATCCTTTCAATCGAGTATTCAAGAGAATAAGGAGCAATGTACATTTAGATGACATCGATGTCTAGAGGTTGTGTGAATAGATCAGTTTCCAACCACATTTCGTAGCCAAAGCTTTTGAAAAGGACATAATTTTTTTAGATCCTTGCCACGTAGGTACTTTGGCATAGAGATATAATCCCACTTTACCCAAGGCATCGCCTACGTATCATTTTTCCTTCCCAAAGAAATTTAGTGCATAGCTTCCATATTTTCTCCATAATGCATTTAGGTATCTAGGCTAAGGCTGGCCGAAAAGCTTGAATGGCTTCAAGCACAGATTTTATAAGAACCAAATAACCCACTCTTGACAACCATCTATGCCACCAAAAGTTCAACTATTTTTCCACCTTGGAAATGAGCCATGTCTAGTCCGTTTTGCTGGAAGAAATTGGTTTTAGCTAGAAACCCAAATATTTTAGACCAACCTCCATCAGTGGGAAGTCATAAGGGAGAAGCTAGGAGATGATATGAATTTCCACTTCAAATAGATTATACTGAAAAATAGAGGATTTTTATGCATTTATGGACATACCTATGGTCTAATAAAAAGGAAATAGTTTCCATGAGCACATAAATCTCTCAAGCATCTATGTTGTATAAGATAACAATGTCATCCAATAAAAGAATGTGGGTAATAGAAAGAGACCTTGCGATTAGAGAAGAATGAAAATTCTGATGCCATTTTTCCTCAATCAGGAGACGACTGAGACCTTCAACCACCAGAAGGAAAAGGAGAGGTGATAGAGGGAATCCCTAATGCAACCCCCTTTGTGCATGGAAGAAAGGGGGAAAAGACATTATTTTTAGGACTACAAAGGAGACCAATTGTAAGAAACTCATAACCTAATTAATAAAGTCAACAAAGAACTTCAAATGGGTGAAGAGAAGTCTGATTTAAATCTAGTTAATTGTATCCAAAACTTTGGATGATTCAATTTTGATTACTGCCTCTTTCATATTTTAAGCTTTTATGTTTTGGATACCCTCTTGGCCACCCGAAAAGGTTCATGAATTTATCTCGCTTCCAAGAAAGAAAACTATTTTTGCAATATATATCTTGACGTAATGGGTTTGATCCCAGACACTAATTTTGATGGAATCCAACGCGATCTACAAGAACTTTGAAAAGAGGAGAATAGTCCTCCTTTTTTTATGGAAGAGGAATGACACGAAAAAGATAGAACCATTTGGTTAAAAAGTGGTGATGAAAACTCAATTTGCTTTCTAGGCTTTTGCAAAGGGTCGGAAAATGATGAATACCATTTGATTCTTACAAGATGAACATCGAAATGATGTTTCATATTTTGAGGTGTTGGAAGACATGGGTAAACGACACTCCAAATCATTTGGGAACTAGTATGGATACATCTATAGCTAAAGTGACTCAAATTTCTCAATAATTCCCCAGAGTTGTCGACAAAGGGGTAAAAAAGAAAATCATGGAGGATGTTTCAATGGAGGAGCTCAAATCAATGATGCATGATTTCTAGAAAGTTAAGAGTCTAGGGTTGGATCATTGGCGAGTGGAATTTTCTTCGATATTTTTGACTCATTGGGCTTTAATATTTTAGTTTTCATTGATGAATCATGGAGGGATGGATTCTATTTTTGTATCTTAAGTCTACTTTCATTTCTCTTATCCCTAAATTGAGCTATCTTGATCTCCTCAAGGCTTTTGATTCCTTCATAACTATTCACGACTAAATCTTGATTGTCATGCTTATTTTGGAGTCATATTTGATTTCATAATGACCTAAAAACCATACAAAACCAAAAATTAAATTAATTTTTTGACTAAATATCACAATATGGTTTGCTCTACTAAATGGACAAAGTTAGATAAGATTTCTATAGAAAGGTTATATCCAAGTGGCTTAATAATTCAACAAAATGTATTTCCATTATAAAATTAAAAACAATAAAATCATCCATTGGTTCAAAACCCTAACCTCATAGAATACAAAAAAATGCCAACAAAGTACGTTATAGAACACCTCATCCAAGGGTGGATTTTCCAGTTTTATATGAGCCAATTCAAAAAGGACATATCATGTCATGGCTTATGAGCCAATCCCTGAGCTAAGCTTGTCACAAATGTGCCAAGTTGTGTGTGTGAAGTCTTGACTATATGAGCTAATCAAAAGTGCCAGGTCATCGAGCCAAAAATATAAAAAACTATGCCAACTTTGCACCTATACAATCCAACTACAGTTCCAAGTCATCGAGCCATCTATGACAATTCAAAGTTATACAGGTTAACACCAGTGAGAAGTCATTGAGCTATAAGGATAAGGAGATAGTGCCAAAAACTATGCCAAGTATGAGTGAATCAATAGTTCTAAACCATTGTGCCATAAGAGTGACACAATAATACCAAAAAGTGTTCCAATTCTAAGGAAATCAATAATACCAATTCATCATGGTAGAAAAATGAACCAACAATGCAAAAGCCCTCACCAATCTTGAGCTAGTGAATAGTGCTATGTCATCATACCAAAACAATGAGCCAACAATGTAATGAACCATTCCAAGTATGAGTTTATATGGGCCAATAGTAGTAACACGTCATCACTAGTGCTTCTGTAGTTCCATTCTTTTCCTTTCCCAACAATATTTCCCTTTGCCATCAATGACAAATATATATCAATGCATTTGTAGTTTCCATTGATTTCCTTTAAAAATATTTTCCATTGATTTTACCTTTACAATTTCCATCAATTACAACATATTTCTACTAGACATGATTGCCTATTCGTGGTAGTTGAAAAGTTCAACACGATGTGTTTTTTTATTCTTTGTAAAATGGCCATAAATGGCCATGAAGCAACAACTTGTTCTTTGGTTAGGTCTGTGTGCAATTTGGGATACCAAGGAGCATAATTTTAGACAGGGAAACTAGATATTTATTAGTGAATTTTGGACTACACTATGGGAGAAGATGGACACAAAGTTGAAGTGATCTACAACATTCCATCCACAGATAGATGGATAGATAGAAGTACTCAACAAGACTGTTGTGTAGCTACTAAGGGGATATAATCCAAGTCATTTGAAGACCTGGGAGATATATATTTCTGTGTGAGTGTGTGTGTACATACAATAGAGCAATCCACACTTCTACTACAAATCCCCATTTAAAACTTGTTTTGGATATTTACCACCTTCACCTTTGGATATTTCATATGGAAAACAAAGATGGGTGAGGAAATATCCTATAGGGGATGCCTTGAGGGCTCAAAAATTTATAGAGGAGATCACGCGGATCCATATATATGTAAAAGAGACACTACAAAAGTCATAGGAGAAATATAAGTCTAGGCATGATCAACATAGAATAGAGAAATCCTTAAAGGTAGGAGACAAACTATGGTTACAGTGGAACAAGGAGAGGCTACAAGGGCCTAATAAGAAGATCTAGGCTCTATGGTATGGTCCCTTTGAGATACTAGAAAAGGTGGGTGATAATTCCTATTGAATTATTTTTCCACCATAAATGCGCATTCACTCAGTTGTGAATGTGGAGAATCTAAAACTCTATGATCCTTCCATGCTATATGAGGGAGAGGAATAGGTCCTACCTTACATGAAGGATTTGGAAACATATGATCAAGCAGAGTTGGGAGAATATACATTTTTTCAGAACAGGTCTAGAATTAAAATACAGGGGCAACATAACCTTTGGAAGATTGGGTTGTAACAAAAACTTCTAGGAAAAGCTAAATGGTACACCTAAGAGAAGGTAGAGGAAACATTTCCTCACCTCATTCAGTAGAATATTTTCGAGACTAAAAACCTCAAAAAATGGGGATATTTGATGTATATTTGATCATTATATTGTTTGACATCCATCTTGATGCTTTTAGAGTGCAAAAAGTGGAAGTATCAGCTCACAGGACCATTTCTACTAACAAGATCTAAGTTGGAAAATTAGAGTCTGAAACCTTCTGGGAGCCTTTTGAGGCATCAAACAATGTTTTTTGATGGTAAATTTTTGTTGCTTTGGTGCCAAACCCTTTTTTCCTATTCCACAGATAAATACCTTTCCAACAATGCTAGTAATCAACATTAGTATGCAAAAGTTATGCACCAAGAAGTTGACCTTCGTATTTTCACCACCATAATTCGAGAGGATGTTGCATCATCCCCCATTATTCATTAAAAATGGGATAGCCACATGATTATGATGAAGAAGACTATAAAAGAGTCAATATTGTAACTTTGGTTAAGAGTTGATGTAGCCAAACCTAACCACTAGTATGTTGCCTGACTATGTTATAACCAAGTCACTAGGAGGAAAATGGGTTCCCTTATTTTGAGTGCATTTGTTACATGGACCAAAATTGAGAAAAATAGCCAAGAGGGATAGGAGATATAGCACATAGAGATTATTTGTGCACTATGGTAGCCCATTGGCCATAGGCCATACTTATTTAAACTCATAGCCACATTTACATTCAGAGAAAGAGAGTGGAGTGGCCTCACATTCATGCTAGATTTTTCTCCCGAAAGGGTTTCCCAAGTCACTTCATGTGTCAAATGTGTTTGTGAGTTTTTATTTCACAATTATATATTTTAATGCATAATTTTAATTTTCATGCATACACTATTAACATTAATCTATAGAACTATAAATCTAAAGAGGTATAAAACTATAATAATGCATATTTTAACATTGTTAAGTACAATTTTATCAAATTTTTTGTGATGAATTGTCCAGTGGAATATCGATGATAGTTTATGGATCAATTGATATTTTCCAATAGGCACTTCACTCAATGAAACTTTGACATATCACATGCATTTGCAACATACTAAACAATACCCCTAATTTGACTACATATTGGAAACTACCTCTAAAAATCACAATATTTAACCCCCTACCAATATGAACCCAATACACCTTCCGAATTTAAAAATCCCCTATTTTTACTAGATATTGTAGGTTTCCATTTTTTTATTAACATTTTCTATACCCCTTTATATTTTTTCATTAACTTTTAGCTCCATCTTTTATACCGGCAAATATAAAAACCCTTTACCCCCTATTATATGTGTAATATATTATGTCATTTTTTCCTCAATATATATCCCACAATATGAACACACATGGTATGGTATTGCTCCCTTAGTGAATCCTCCATGCCCTTGTATCTTGGACACCTTAGTCCAATTAGTCTAGTGCATTAATTATGGGGATCTTAACCTGAACATTTCTGAAATGAAATTAGTAATTATAGTTCACTAGTCTTTTCAAGCACTTCTTATGATATCCTTCATCCAATAGTCCTTTCCTCTTATTTTCTATGATTCTTTTATATTCCTTTCAAGTTGTACAACGAATAGGAATAATAAAGATGTCTCATTCACCCGATCAATTTGTTTCTAATTATTTGGTTGTGAGGTGCTCCATCACACCAGCCCAACCACTCACTACTCTCTCACATACCATAGATCTATCAATCCCAGTCCTCAATCCAACCAGTCAAAACTTATTATATTTTTCAATTACATAATGTCTTAATCAACCATGATCCTCCATGTTGGAATTGGATAGTCATCATTTATCTTTACAAAAGTAGGGGTAAACATAATGGGTGTTATAGTAATGGAGTTATGTGAGGGAGGGGAACTCCTAGATTAGATATCAATAGTGAAGGATAGTGGGTACAATGAAAAACATGCAACAAAATTTGTAGGGAAAATGTTGAAAGTTGTTGTTAATGGTAATTTATATGGTTTTTCCAACGGAACATCAAAACTAAGAATTTTTCTTTTAAGTTTGCAAAAGAATATCCACTTCTTAAGGAAATATTTTTTTTATTGTTTTTTTCCTCTATATAATAATACCTAACCACCCATGAGGGATTTGAACCGGTGACCTATTGCAAGGAGTGCCTTAATAGTACACCCATTCACCATCAATCGAAAGCCCCGTGGGCAATATTTTTTTTATTGTTAGACATCATGAAATTATGAAAAAAAATTAGGACATTGTAAGTAGTGCCCATTATGTTGCATCAAAAGTTTTAAAATAGATGTCTAGGCCTTGATCTAATGTCAAGAGTATTGGTGTCATAACATACATTTTACTTTGTGGGAGGCATCCATTTTGTGACAAGACAAAGGATGACATGTTTAAATAGGTTCTAAGAATGAAACCAAAATTGTGTTATAGGCCATGCAAAAAAATAGCAATAGTGCTAAATTTTTTGTCAAAAAATTGTCAATAAAGGATCCCCACGCTAGCCTTATTGAAGCTCAAGAACTATCACATCCATGGGTGAGAGGAGGAGGATATGCTACAAAAATCCCATTTGATATATCTTTGTTGTGTCAATTTTTTTATTATGTGAAATATAGCCACCTAAAGCAATTTTCATTCAATGCACTAACATCTACACTAGCCTAAGTAGAGCTCAAAGGCCTTTAGGATAATTTTGATGTGATTGATATAGAGAAGAGTGGATCAATATCTCTAGAAGAGTCCATAATGATACCTGTAAAAGATTGGCCTTGGACCTTAAAGGAATCAGGTGTCCTTGAGATTCTTCAAGTGATGGACAACAACGAAGATAAAGTTGTCAATTTTAAAGAATTTGTAACTACAACACTTCATGTGTATGAATTTGAGGAACATGATTATGAAAAATGGTAGGAACTATCTCGAGTTAATTTTGAGAAATTTGATTTTGACAAGGATGAATATATATCTCTATTTAACGACAACAACGTGTAGATCCTGCGTTCTTCTCAAATAGAGGAAAATAATACATGTAATTTCCATAGTGGCCCTTTTTCAAGGCATAAACTCGTTCATATGAGGCATCGAATTGGGATTTAAGTGTTTTTTCAATAAGTTTTTTTTATATATTTTTCAAAAATTGTAATTAGCTTTAGATTTTTCGAGTTAGCTTTAGATTTTTGGAATTTTTTTCCGAAAAAGGGTGATTTTTGTATTGTAGATAGAAAGTGTTTATTTTTCATCATAATGGGGGATGGAGAAAGGAGAGGTTAGAGGACGAAGATGATTAGGGAACAAGGGAGGGACATGAATGTTTAATAAGGTGAAGGAGAAAGGAGGGTTATTGAAATGTATACATATAAAGTTCAATTAATATAATTTGTTACAGTACATTTAATCTAATCGAATGTGTAGTCTTGTTTGTTTTGGTTACATGAGTGAGTCAAGGAAGGAGGAAGGTCAAAATATTATAGTGGAATGCCTAATTAGAAATGTCTAATGTTTTCATTATGAAACTGAGTTATTTAATTAACTAATTTACTTTCCCTCGCTATAAGTTGTTACATGAGACATGGGTTTTCTCTTATCGTTAGTTCTTGTTACATTCTAATTTTCCTTTCTTGGAGGAAGGGAATAATATTTTTGTGTTTTTGAATATGTATAGGTGATAGGATCCTAAGGCTAGAGAAGGATCTCTAAGTGAGGAATGGGGTCTTCATTTTCTAGATCAGATCTAGAATTTGTACCGACATGCTGGGATAACCAAGTTCATTCTCTTGTTTGTCTTGTCCATGTCATGAATGAAATTGCATGTTATAGATCTTAGGGAAACTTATAATATTATCTATCCATTGTCTATTATATCTTAAGGTGGGATCGATGGGAAAATATCATCGCCTTTCCCCTTATCCTAGAAAACAATGCAAATTGGATGCCACTTTTTTCTAAAACATCACAACATTTACCCCACTTTTCTCTATTACTCTAGTATAGACTAACTATGGCATATATACAGCTCAGAAATAATGAAATTCAATTATAAATTATTTCACCTTTATCTTAGTAATTTCCCATAAATTTAATAAATTGTTTTCTCAATCACATCGAAGGAAAATATGTATCCTCCATCAAAAATGGAGAAAATGAAGGAATAATGGAAAACTAATGTTATTGCATGTCCTATATGATAGATTATTTTTCCATTCCCTATATTTCTAATATTAGCAGGTACATATGACAAATATAGGAAAGGATGTTGAATCAAGTGAAGGGATTGGTGAAAATCAAAGGTTGTGGGAATTCACTTCACCATAGTTAATCCTAAGGATCAATTTTGATGTTAAATGTCATTCCCACAATAAACTAAAGGATAAGGATGAAGTTGTACAATGAAGATAAGATAAAATTTCAAAGTTTTGATTAACCTATAAATGGAGATATCATAATATAAACTTGAAGATAAATTTGACATATAATCATGACTTCTTCACACATACAATGCACCTATCCACTTTTGATCTCCAATTGAGGTGATAAGGCACTCCAAAATCTATTCCATTTACACCAGCAATATATTATAAGAACGAAATCGTATAATAAAATAAATAAAATTCATCTTATGGACATATAAATGTAAATGCAAATTTTCTAATGCAATTTTTCTTTCATTTATAGAATAAAATGCATTTAGGGAGAAGAAAACTAGAAAAAAAGTAGTAATATATACACATGTAAAATGAATAATGTTTGTATACTCTTAAACAAAAAAGTGTTGGAAAAAGTAACTATGTTCGGTCTTCAATAATGTACTTGAGACATTATGTAATGTACTTATCAAAATAATAAAGAAATGCTTTTGTATTATTATCATTGTGACTTATTAAAGCATGTGTTTCATGCTTGGGTCACAATGTTTTCGGTAAAATTCCCCATTGAGGACTTCTAAGATTTATTCTGGCTCTATATAATTATTGTACATTTAAAGAGACCCTTCTTGGGATTTTGAATCATGTAAATCGGTTAAGTATTGAGTCAAATATGAATTGGGGAACCTTTGCACCATGTCCACCCAAGAGAAGATCAAGTCGGCCTAAGGAGCCATTCTACCCCAAAAGAAGCCTGTAAAAGGAAGGACTATGAATTCATTTGGGTGATCACTTCTCCTTCTCTCTCTTCTGGGTGGAAGTGCGAAATTTTTTTTTTCGGGAAGAAGTGCGAAGTAGGAGGATGGGAATGTCTATTGTCGGGAAGCCAAAGAGAATGTGAGTTTGGGGGAGTCTAAGGAGTCAAGGAAAATCAAAATCTTGGTGGTTGTCTCTATTTGTTTTGTGTTCCAGATTGGGATAATGAGGTCTCCCACGATGGACTGTTGCTGGAAGCTATGAGCTGCTGCAAGTTGCTACATAGTCGAAGTTGCTCGAAAGAGATCAGTCTTGTCAAGACTGACTTTGTGTGGAGGGAATGTTTGGTCAAGGTCTATGTTTAGTCAATTTAATGTTCTTAAATTGTAAGCATAAATTATCAACCAGGACAGGTAAACTGATGAATTAGAAGTGCACTATATGTGCTAGAAGTTACTTATGTCGTTAAGGTGTTTATGTTATGGTTAATGTCTAAATCTAGAATCAATATGGAAATGATGTTACTATGTATATTAGAGTATTATCCTTGAGATCTGTTAGTTGGTCATTCTAAAATTAATCTTAATTGAATCAAACATTTTGGGATGGTTGAATAGTGATCCTAACTATACTCTGTTATACTATTTTTTATTATGTTTGGCTTTTTATGTCACATCCAAACTAGACTAACATGAAAGAATGGATTGATGTGAAGGATATTTACTTTATCGAATTGGAAAATGAATGATGCTTGAATTCAGTTGCTAAGAAAATATTGTCACTCTTAACTATTGCAGCTTCACTCAATGCAAAAGTAAGAATAAGAACGAGATTGATAAGCTATGAAATAACGAAACTGTGAAATGAAATGACTGAATTATACTACGTAGAAGTTAAATGAAATGATAAAGTTATGCTAGGTATGAAGTAAATGAAATTACTTATGCAGATGTCAATTTAAATGCGAAATCCATTGGACAACATCCTAAAGCATAAAACAAAGCATCCATAATTTAATTCTAAGAAACCAAAGAAAATCTATTTGCAGTGGGTCAAAGACCTGATCTACACATAAGGGCCCTCCATGAGGTAGTCAACAACTTTAATCAATGCAACATGAAATGTATGAACCAAGATTTATTAATTAGAAAATAGCTTTAACAAGATGTTTTCAAAATTATATACAGTGGTGCGCACCAAAAGACAGAGCAATCATTGTTCTTATAATGTTTTCTTAATTAATATCATGAGAAATTCAAGCCTTATTATCTTCATTACAATCCCGATAGAACCAAATTATATCGCTTAATCATCGATTTTCTATTTGAAAATGAAAATCGATAATATTTCGTGAAACTCGGATTCTGTTCCGATACATTTTCTTGTAGTTAATTTTCATGGTGGACCTCGTTCCAATACGATTTTCTTGATGGATTGGTTTGAGTAAATAGGAAGAAATCCATGAGGGGATCATTGTTCATCTACCCATATACTCCTTTGTTGAGCCAGTGCACTCGAACCTTGTCAACAACGGAAGTAGCTGCAGATCTATGGATTAGCTGTAGAATTAGGTCAATTCCATTGTTGAATGCAAACTTTAATAAAGCAATAAGGTATATCGAGAAAATATGAAAAAAAGGACATATAAGTGCTTACCTTAGTGAAACACTGTATTTATTTCATTTATTTGGATGACAGGAATAGGAAAAAAGAGGAAATATGGGAAAAATGGGGTGTCAAGGTAAAGTAGTTCTTGGACTTTACATTCCCCCACACTGGAGGTTTTGTATGTTGTCATACAGCTCAACATTGTCATTCTCCTATACATTCTTGCTATGACATTCAAGATTCAGTTTCTTCTTATTTTTGGAAGCCATTGCCATTCTTGGTTTCTTCATGAGGATATTATACTTTAGGTTGATGGTTTCTCTTTTCATTTCCCTATTTTCTTTCTTCAACTTCTTTTTCTTTTTGTACCATAGACTTAAGTGAATAATCTTGGCAATTTGAATTCCATTCTGTGCCTTCAGTGTCTGATTTTCATTTTTGAGGTATCTGTTTAATATCTCCAACTCAAAGATTTCTTGCTTTAAAACATTAGATGTTGAAGGTTCTTGTGGCTCATTAAACTGATTACTTCCTTCTCCTGAAATTTGGATTGACCCTTTGGTTGTTGCTTCCATTCTCTCTAATGATTCTATGTAATCATAAATTTCTTGCTGAATAGGATCAACACCTGTAATATGTACTGGACTTCTTAGAGGTTAACTGAAGGGGGTTGGTGACAATATTAGTGACTCTCCTGGAGAGACCTCGAGGTTTCTAGTTCTCTCTTTCAACTCAAGATTGATATATTCTGCAACTCCTGAAGCTACTTTTTGTACTGTGTTCAATCTGGTACCTCTTCTTGAACCTGTAGTTGGTAATCCCTGAGTTTTCTTCTCTTTAGATTTTGGATTTCCTTTCTGGGGAAGGATCTTGGTTTGGGATAAAATTTATGTTTTCTTTCCGACTTTCTTTCTTCTTAGATTCCCTTTATTGATTTTTCTGCAAAATATCTACAATGGGTAGATCATCCTCTGATAATTCTTGTTCGGATTGGAGTTCCTTTTCTTTTACTGTTTCCATTTTTCTCTTCCTTCCTCTGAGGGTTCTACTACCACTTGACTGTTCAGGAATTTTCTCTTCAAATGATTTCTTACCAGAATGTTTTCCCAATTTTCACCTATACTCTTTTCTGAAGATGGTAGTGTCCATGTTTGGATTTTTCAAGAAGATTTTCCAATCTTCCCCTTCAATTCCTCTGTTTTTGAACCACTTTTCTCCACTTCTTGGAAATTCGGTAGTTTTTTCAATTAGGGAATTTGTTATGGCAAATTAGACATCACCTATTTCAACCTCTGTTCCATCAAAATAATGTGAAAAATTCTTCGTTACCTCCCTATGGGAATGATTAATTTTTTCTATGAATTATAACCACTATACTTTTTGCAATAGTTCCCTGGTCCGAGGGTATGCTTCCAAGAACTCCTTTCCTATTGGTTTTGTTCAGAAAATAATTCCCATGGTGAAAGATTCTTTGTCTCAAGAATTGTTCACTTGATAGGGAAAAATGGTGGTTGTAGGGTTTCGTTCAGCGAGGGAGAGAGATGGAGAGGATGTATGAATTTGGAGAGATGAGAAAACGAGTGAATTATAATGAAGGCTTGCAGAAATGAGTTAGCCATTGGAACACATTCAATTCAATGATTCGATGATTAAATTGATGGACTCGAAATGAGGATGAGACAAGAATTAATAATGGTGGACTATAATGGATTTCACAAGCGGCTATCACCCATGATTTCCAATGATTTCATTTTATTTCTGTAGTACTATGTCCAATTAATTCATATATGCGATATATTAATCCTTATTGTAAAATTAAAGTATTACATACCTTCAACTGATTTGTTAACCTTTATTTTTCCTTTGATATCTTATATAGGTACTTTGCAGTTAAAAGGAGTAATTTATTCTTCAATCTGAGCCACCAAGTGTTCCTGTCAAATTGGCTACAAAAATGTTATTAGAGCTACAAAAACTTGTCCGAGTTGTAGAAAGTCACTAATTATGTAGCTGAGAGATTTTTTTTCTTTTAAAAGAAAGGGAGACTTAGGAAAAAGGAATATAGGCTTTTTTTTTTGGTAAGAAATCGTAAAGAGAGAAAATTTAAGGTGCCAAACAAGATTTGGTTTTTCATGTTTATACAATTATTATATTATTTTTATTCTTTATATATATATATATATATCTGTATCTATATTTATATGTATATATATATATATTATATATATATATAGTTATATATAGTTAATATATATATATATATATATATATATATATATATATATATATATATATATATATATATATATATATATATAGAGAGAGAGAGGAGAGAGAGAGAGGAGAGAGAGAGAGAGAGATAAAAATTTCTAACGTGGAAAGGAAGAAGAATTCTTCTTAATCATCTTCAATTCTGAATTGTCTTGGAAAATTTTGACAAATTCTTCTTTTGTCAATGGCTTCTGATAAAGTCCACGTTAATGTCCATTCACTAAAAGAGGAATTTTGTCTTCATCAATAGTCCTGATTCTAACTGCACCATTGTCAAAGAAATTTTCAACTTCATAAGGTCCAAGTCAGTGAGTTTGGAATTTTCCTTGGAAATTTTTTGACTTTGAGTCAAAGAGTAATGCCCAATCTCCTGGATGAAATTTCGTTTCTTTAATTTACTTGTCATGCCATCTAGATCTCTGTTGTTGAACTAGGCTGGTCTTCTGGAGGGTTTCTTGTCTTATTTCATCAAGCTCATTGAGTTGTCCCATCCTTTGCTTTTGTGCTTCTGATAAGTCAAGATCTAGTTGGACAACTGTTTTATAGGTGTGGATCTAGAACTCTATTGTAAATAAGACCTTCTTCCCATAAAATATTTCATAGGGAGCATGTCCTGTAGTACTTCTCCATGTAGTTCTACAAGCCTACAAAACTTCTAGAAGATTTTCTGCCCAATCCTTCCTATGTAAGTGTACACTCTTGGTAAGAATTACTTCAATCACCTTGTTTGTAAACATAACTTGTCCATTATCTTGTGGATGGTATGGAGTGGTCTTCTGATGCTTGATTTTGTACTGCTCTACAAGTTTTTACACTAATCTGGATGTAAATTGTGTTTCTTGATCTGTTACAATTTCTCTTGGAACACCAAAATGAGTAAAAATATCTGCAAAAAGAAATGAAACTGCGACATTTTCAGTAGCAAAAGGAATTTCTTTAGCTTCTACCCATTTAGTGACATAATCAATACATACCAGGATATATCGTTTTTACTTTGAAGGTGGATTTATTGGACCAACAAAATCTAGTGCCCATTTTTAAAATGGTTCAATGAGTACCTGTGGCTATAATGGCATTTCATTTGAAAGAGTAGGTTTACCCATTCTCTAACAACTGCCACATGTTTTAACATATTCCTTGGTATCCTTGAAAATTGAAGGCCAATAATTTCCTAAAAGTAGTACCTTATAAGCAGTTCTTCTATCAAAAAAATGTCCTCCACATGGTTCATCATGGCATGCTTTAAGTATTTCTGGTATTTTATCTTCTCAAACACATCTTACGATGATGAGATCTGGTCCTATTTTTTATAATTCGTCGTTTATCCATGAATAAGATGTGTTATTGTGAACTATCTTCCTCTTTTCTCTAGGAGACAAATGAAATGATATTTTACATGTAGTTAAATAGTTAGAAATATCTGCATACCAAGGTGATTTAGTAGATACTGTAAAAATATATTCATAGGGAAATTCATCCTCCACAGGTCAATCATTATTGTCATTCTGAATTCTAGTTAAAAGATTAGCAATTGTATTTTGTTTTCGGGATCTATCTAGAATGGTGATGTTGAATTCTTGTAACAATATGAGCCATCTGGTTATTCTTCCATTAGTGATAGGTTTATTCATCAGGTACCTGATGGAAGAGTGGTATTTTTGAATGAAAGTTTCATATTCAATTCTATAATGTTTGAATTTGTTAATGGCATGAACTACAACTAAAAACTCCTTCTTAGTTACAATATAATTTAGCTTAGTTGGAGTTAAATTTTTACTAGTGTAATAGATTGCATAAGAAGTAAGGTATTTTTCCCCTAACACAGCTCCTAAGGTTGTATCTAAAGCATCAGTTGATATATGGAAAGGCAATTTCCAATTCAGTCCTTTTAAAATATGTTCTTAAGAAATTTCCTTTTTCAAAGTTTCAAAGGGAGCTTGACAATTAGAATGACAACTGAATTCAAAGTCTTTGGTAAGTAGCTTAAAGAGAGGGGATGCAATTTTTGTGAAGCTTTCTATAGATCTTATATAATATCTAGTAAAACCAGGAAAACTCCTAACATCTCGTCGACAGTTTGGCACTGATAATTTAGAAATGACCTCAACTTTAGATGAGTCTACATTAATTCCATCTCCTGAAATATGGTGACCTAAAACAATTCCTTCACTAAACATCATAATACATTTCTCATGACTTAATGAAATATTTGTTTCTTTACATGTTATTAAAACTTTTTCTAAATTTTCAAGTGCTTCGTTAAAAGAATCTCCATAAATTGTGAAATCATCCATATACACTTCCACACAATCATGAATAAGACCAGAGAAAATTCCAAGGACTTCTCTTTGGAATGTCGTCGGATCATTGCATAATCCAAAGGGAAGTACTCGGTAGGCATAAGTTACCCATGGATAGGTAAATGTGGTTTTATCGTGATCTTCAGGTGCTATTTGAATTTGATTATATCCACTCAGACAGTCTAAAAGAGAAAAATACTTTTTCCCTGCTAATGTGTCCAAGACTTGATCTACGAAAGGAAGAGGAAAGTGGTCTTTTAATGTTACTTTATTCAATTCCCTGTAATCGATACATACTCTCCATTTCCCATTTTTATTTGGAATGTTTACTAGGGGTGAAACCCACTGATTGTCTGATATTGGATAGATGAAATTTACATTTAGCAGCTTTTGTAATTCCTCGTTAACAATTTTCTTAAAATTTGGGTTCATTCTTCATTGTGACTATCTAACTGGTCTTGCACTTTGTTCAATTTAGATATGATGTATGCAAGTTTTAGGATAAATGCTTCTCATATCAGTGTATTACCATGCATAAGCAAAAGAATGTTTTTGTAAAACTTCTACCAATTGATTCTTTTGTAATTCTTCCAAATTTTCATTAATATTCAAAGTTTTTCTTGGAAAAATTTCTATTGAAGAATTCCCAAATTTCTCCATAGAGAGCAATCATACCTATCTAGATGAGAGATATTCATTTTGATAACCTGTGTGAGGAACATTCATTACCTTCCAGTAGATTAAGAATTTGGTCCTCCTCTTTTACTTATTCAATAGTGAAAATAGGTTGTATATCATCTTCATCATCTATCCATTCCTCATTCTCTATTTTTGTTGTTGTTTTTGCAGGTGGGTATAATGTAAATTTCTTTGTAGAATTTCCATCTGAGATAAACATGTCACTTGATATACAACCAATGAAAGCATCAACTGTAGCTAACCAAGGTCTTCCTAGGATTAATGGATGTCCTCCTGGATTATTCTTAGGTGTTAAGACCATGAAATCAACAGGATATTCCCAAAAATCTAAGTATACACAAACATCTTCCAACACACCATCAAGTTTAATTACAAACATATCTGCTAATTGTAATAATGTCGGTGTGTATTGAAGGTTAGGAAGCCTAAGTGAATCCATAACTTGTTTACTCATTATGTTTATGGCTGCTCCTATATCAGTCAGTGCGTTTGGTATTTCAATTCCATTGATGTGAATTTTCACAATGGGGCTCCCTGGATCCAGATATTTTTGGATTGTTGTTTTCCTCATCATGATGTCTACAATTTTCCCAACTAATTGAATTCTTTTTATGTCTTTTCTTTTTCTTCCTGATTTTGAGTACTTAATTCCTTAATTTTTTTTGCAAAGATTGGTATTTCTTTTATGGCTTGTAATAAAGGAATTTTTATACAGACATTTCTTAATTCATCCATCATATTATAATCAGGCAATGTGATTTGTTTTTTTTCTCCATCAATTTTCAACCATTTAGGAAAATGTGGTCTAATGGATACCGAGGGTTGTTCTATAACAGGAGTATTTATTGGAACATTTTCTTTTTGAGTATTTATTGGAACATTTTCTGTTTGATTATTCTATTTCTGAGGGAGATAAATTTCTTCTTCTTTAGATTGATTTTTATGTCTTTGAAGATTTGTCCTTGCTTCCTTAATAACAACAAGGGGTTTCTTTGCAATACTCTTCCAGACCTTAATTAAATGTTATTTAGATCTAGTGGAGTTATTACATAGGTTTGAGGAATTTTGCCTTCCATATTGTAAGCAGGTTGTTGTTGTGACATCTTATTATTGGGATTTGGAAGTGGTTGAGCTGGTAGTTGATTTGATTTTTGTGCAAATGGTAGCGAGAGATGTGGATTTTGATTTTGAACTTGGACTTGAGGTAATTTATTGGCTTGAGGAATTTGATTAGATTGGGGTAGGGATTGTGGTGCAAGATTAGGATAGGATGGTGAATATTGTTGATATTGAGCATTAGCCCCATAAGGATTTTTCCATCCTTGATTCCAAGATTATGATTGTGGCTGAGCCCAAGGCTCCCAAGATGGATTCCAATTATTTTGTGAAGACTCAGCAAATTGTTGTTATCTAAAGCCTTGTGGTTGATTTGTTTGAGAGTTCTTCCATTGTCTCTTAGAAATAAAGTAAAGGGGGTATACTTGTTCTAGTATCCCTTCATCATTAAATACAACCTTCAGACCTCGTAAATAAGGACACTCCTTAGTATCATGGTTATCTGAACATATGGCACAAGTTTCTATAGTTTTTTAGTCTAAAGGACACTCTCCTAGGGCATGCTTCTTTCGACATCTAGGACAAAATATGGATAATGCAGCGGTTTTGGCTTTTTTCCTATTCTGTTTTTTAAGGGTGTGTATTTGTTCACTTAGACTCCCTAAAATATCTATCTTCAAAGTACCAAGCAAGCTTCCTAATTCTGCCCTACTAATTGTCCTAGCTGCAGATTTATTGATTCTTTATAAGAGAGGGTCTCTACGAATTTTTCCAACTCGCACTTTACCCCTTGAGATATGTACACAAATCATAGATATCTACAAATGTTAATTGAGAAATGATGCAGGAGCATTCAGACTTAGCCAACAATGTTATTGTATGTTGAGATGTTATGGCTAACATGAGATGAATTTCATTGACCTGACTGGTCAAAATTAGTTTTAGTAGAGAGGGTTGGATCTCTCGAATTAATCTTTACTTCAATTATTGTAATAATTAAATCATTGTATTATTTTTAGAATAGGAGATAAATGTTAGAATAGGTGTGTCTCACAACTTCAGAATAGGAATTTAATTGTTAAACTACTAAAAATAGAGATTGAGTTGTCAATACAACTAGGATAGGATTTGATCCATAAAAAGAGAAAAATGTAACGATAGAGGTTGGATGGAATGATAGAGTGAGTAAGCGAGAAAGAGAGATAGGGTTTGAGAGTGAAACAAAGGTCAGACAAATGGTTGTAATTGAGCGAGAGGGCCAAGACTCTGTAATTTCTATTTTATTGAATAAATTGATGAAGTGTGGTGTGAATGCATGGTTCTAGTGCATAAATTATTTTGTGTCTTCCTATCGGTGTTCTGGACCCTAATCGGGTATTATTTCCATTTACATGTTTTATTGTTAATCACTATCAATTAGTGTTAAAGCTTTAAATCGATACTAAGCGCTAAATGTTTATTAAACCATGTTTCTTTAAAGTTCCGTATTAAGCACATGGGTAGTATCAAAAAGCACTAAGAGGTATATCACGTGGAAAAGAAATGGTAAATTGTATTTTTCCAAGTCGTGTGATTAACCTTAGTAGGCGAGACATAGCACAGGAAAACTAGAAATCTCATGTGCTCTTGACCCAATATCGGTCGTGGAAGAATTCACGTGAGGTTATGCAATAACCTTTGGATCAGACGGGTTACACCAATGGTGGAGATCGTCCGGGCTAGTTGGTGCGTGATACGACGTGATATTCATTGGATCTAGGGAAATGAGATCAACGGTGCAGATAGAAGCGCTTGGGTAGAGGAAAAGTCAAAGTAGGACTGATGGTGATTGGTCAGGTAGGCAGGACCCTCGGGAGGAAATACACGTACATAATCTGATTAGGTGCAGCTAATTGGCTTTTAAGTGAACCATTAGTCTAGTTATAGACTGCCATATCAATTTTTGTCAACCTCCTACATCATTGGGTATCAGAGCAAGGATTAAGTTTTGCTACAGTAAACATGCCACCGAGGAGAGGAGCTGGAATAGGTAGGGGAAGACCGGTAGCTAATGCAGTTCTGTTGGAAGATGTTTGAAATCTACGTACAAGGATGGAGACAATGGAAACTGCTCAAAGGAGAGCACCTGATGAAGGATATGACAATGCTACAGGAGAATCTTTTGGGGAAGAAGAAGAGGTTGAAAGTGAAGTGGCCAAATTTCTCAAGATATTGGCCAAAGCCAGTGGAAGACCAAAGGTGGAAATACCTTTGTATGACAGGAATCTCAATGTAGAAGAGTTGATGGACTGGATCAGTTCATTGGAGAAGTATTTCGACTATGAGGAAGTTGATGATAAAACAAAGGTGAAATTTATGGTTCCCATATTGAAGGGTCATGCAGTTATCTAGTGGGATGAACTACAAACATCCAGAGAGAGAAAGGGAAAGACCAAGATCAAACAATGGGATAAAATGGTGAGTATATTGAAAGCTAAATTTATGCAAAAATATTATTAGTAAATATTTACAGACAATTGCAAAACTTGAAGAAAAAAGGGATGACTGTCAAAGAATATATAGAAGATTTTTATAAGCTGAGCATTAGAACAGGACATGCAGAAGATGATGTAGAAAAGGTAGCTAGATACATCAATGGCTTAAGATATGACATACAGGATGAAATCATCTTGCTGAGTTTAAAGACAATTGAATATGCCTATCAAGCAACTTTGAAAGTAGAGGAGAAGATGCTGAGGAAGCAAAATCAAAGGAATAGAGGGAAAAGTTTAGCAAGAGGTAGAGGAACTACCAGATCATGATTTTAGCACCCTTAGGGTGAAGCAAGAGGTTCAAGTGGTACACCACCATAGGGAGGAGAATTTAGTAGAAGAATATTTGCACCCAGAGGTAGAGGCCGAGGAAGAGAAATTCAGTGTTACACATGTGGAGAATGGGGACATGGATCATGGCACTATCCTCATAATAAAGCAACAAATCAGTGGAATGTGAATGTGTCTGAGGAAAAGAAAGAGAAATTTCAAATTTCAAACAAGGAAGAATCACCTGAAGTAGGAGAATCCTTGTTGTTGAAAAGGATATTTCTTAAAGCAGAGAAAGAGACAGGAGAACCAGCTCAGAGAAACAGTTTATTTAGAACTACATGCAAGTCCAAAGGAAAATGTTGTAAAGTGATAATTGATAGTGGAAGAATTGGTAACCTTGTCTCTACAGAAATGGTCGACAAGTTGGGATTAGTGAAAAAAGTAAACCCTACTCCTTACAAAGTATCATGGTTGCAGAAAGGACATCAACTTATTGTGACAGAACAATGAAAGGTAGAGATACAAATTGGTACCTATAAGGATGTGATATTATGTGATATAGTGCCAATGGATGTATGTCATATATTGCTGGGAAGACCTTGGCAGTTCGATCGGAAATATATACATGATGGGAGAAGAAACACTTACACTTTAGAGAATGATGGTAATAAACACACAATGTTGCTATAGGAGGAAACAAGCAAAGAGGCGCCTGGAAATAGTGTTATGCTTAAAAGTGGGAAAGAATTGTTGCAAGAAGTCAAGAAGGATGAACACATACATTTTGCTATCATAAGGAGACCTAAGGTAATTTTAACTTCCACAAACTTAGATGATTTATCTGAAGAAATCAAAACTCTATTGAATGATTTTGTTGATATTATTGTTGATGAGTTTCCAAATGCATTACCACCAATCAGGAGTATTAGTCATCACATTGATCTAATACCTAGAGCAAATTTGCCAAACAAAGTAGCATATAGATTAACTCCTCAAGAAAATGCAGAAGTTGGGGGACAAGTGTGAGAACTGGTACATAAGGGATTAATTAGAGAAAGTCTTAGTCCATGTGCTATAACAACAATACTCAATCCGAAGAAAGGTGGTGAATGGCGCATGTGTACTGATTCCAGAGCCATAAACAAGATTACTATCAGGTATATATTTCCTTTACCGTGCATGGATGAATTAATGGATTGTTGAAGTGGGTCAAAGTATTTTACTAAAATAGGTCCGAAGAGTGGATATCATCAAATAAGGATTAGAGAAGGAGATGAATGGAAGACTACATGTAAAACAAACAATGGGTTGTGTGAGTGGTTTGTAATGTGTTTTGGACTTACTAATGCACCCAACACATTCAAGGGATTGATGAATGAAGTCTTGAAGGAATATGAAAGCAAGTTTTTCATTTTTTATCTTGATGATATTCTAGTTTTCAGAAGAAGCAAAGAAGAACATCTGGAGCATATTAAGTTGGTTCTAAGAACTCTACAGAAAGATAAACTGCTGATAAATCTGAAGAAATGTAGTTTCATGAAACAAGAATTAATCTATTTTAGGCTTGTAGTTTCTAAGGAAGGTAAGAAAATGGATCCAGAGAAAGTCCAAGCAATTTGGAACTGGCCAACTCCAAGAAACATATTAGAGGTAAGAAGTTTTCATGGTCTTGCAAGTTTTTATAAAAAAATTATCATAATTTTTAGTCAGATTTGTGCAACAATTATTGAAACAATCAAAGAGACTAATCAGCCATTCAAGTTGATAGAAGAGAAGACCAAAATTTTGAGTTGTTGAAGAAGAAAATTACAGAAAAACCAATTTTATCTTTACTTGATTTTGGAAAAGTTATTCTAATTGACACTGATGCTAGTGGAGTTGCAATTGGAGCAGTTTTAAGTCAGGAATAGAGGCCAATAGCATACTTTAGTGAGAAACTAAATGAAGCTAAAGAGAAGTATTCCTCTTATGACAAAGAATTTTATGCTATTGTGTAAGATTTAAATAAATGGGGACATTATTTGCTACCAAAGGAGTTTGTATTGTATTCTAGCAATCATGCATTACAGTTCATAAACAACCAACCAAAATTGAACCAGAAGTATGCCAAGTGGGTAGAGTTTTTACAGAGCTTTACTTTTGTAATTAAATATACAAGTGGTAAGTTGAATAAAGTTGTTGATGCTATAAGCAGGGTAACTTTCATGGTGAAAGAATTAAGAGTTGGTGTTGTAGGATTTGAAGAAATGGTTGATATGTATAAAGATGATGCAGAATTTAAAGATATTTATGTAGTTGTACAAAATTCAGCAGTTCATAATAGAATCCAGTGGTTAGATTATCTTATCCAAGGAGGTTTACCATTTAAAGGTAACAAACTGTGCATTCCCAAATGTTTTATGAGGGAAAACATAATCAAGGAGAAACATGGTGGAGGGTTATCTGGGCACTTTGGAAAAGACAAAACCTTTGATTAGGTAAATGTTTTTTTACTATTGGCCAAAGATGCAAACTGATGTTAAGAAATTTGTTGAGGAGTGCAGGATCTATTACCATGCTAAGGGGAGAAGCCAAAATACAGGATTATACCAACCATTACCAATACCAGGCCAACCATGGGATACAGTTAGTATGGATTTTGTTTTGGGATTACCTAGAACTCAAAGAGGAAATGATTCCATTTATGTTGTGGTAGATAGATTTTCTAAAATGGCACATTTCATTTCATGTAAAAAGACTAGTGATGCAACACATATTGCTAATTTGTTTTTTTCAGAAGTTGTAAGATTACATGAATTTCCTATAAGTATTGTATCTGATAAGGATACAAAGTTTGTTGGGCATTTCTGGAGAACGCTTTGGACAAACCAAAGTGGTAAATAGAAGCTTGGGAAACATATTGAGAAGTTTAGTGTATAAGAATACTAAACAGTGGGATTTAGCACTTGCTCAAGCTGAGTTTTCTTATCATGATACTCCAAACCAAAGTATTGGGATGAGTCCATTTCAGATTGTTTTGGGGATGAATCCAAGAGGTGTACATGAGCTCAGAAATTTCAGCAAACAGGAGATAAGAAGCGAAAAGTGTGAAGAATTTGAAGAGTAGATGCAGAGACTACAAGAAGATGTCAAAGATAGATTGCAGGAAAGCAATGTCAAATACAAACAGAGCGCTGATATGAAGAGAATAGAAAAAGAATTCCAAGTGGGTGATCTAGTGATGGTGTACTTGAAGAAATAAAGGTTTCCTGTTGGGACTTACAATAAACTAAAGATGAAAAAGATAGGATCATGCAGAATTGTGAGGAAGTTTTTGACCAATCCTTATGAAATTGAATTGCCAGAAGGAATTGAAATATCACCTATCTTCAACGTTGTATATTTGTATCCATATAAGGAGACATAGGCAGAGTTATAGAAGGCACTTACAGACGATGAAGTTCAGACTTTAAATTGGGAAGAACAAATGCCAAAGACAGACAAGAAAGAGGTGGAAGTTGTTCTGGAGAGAAAAATATCCAAAATAACCAGAGGACAGGTTTAGTTTCAATATCTAGTCAAATGGAAGGGACAACCAGTGGAGGATGGCAGTTGGATAACAATAACAGAATTACAGAAATATGGGGTAAACCCTGAAAGTTTAATGATGAATTCTTTTCTTCCCCAGGAGTCTGATGTAGGAGCATCTGGACTTAGCAAACAATGTGATTGTCTGTTCACATGTTGTGGCTAACATGAGATGAATTTCACTGACCTGAGTGTTCAAAATCAGTTTTAATAGAGAGGGTTGGATCTCTCAAATTGATATTTACTTCAATTATTGTAATAATTAAATCATTGTATTATTTTTAGAATAGGAGATAAGTATTATAATATGTGTGTCTCAGAGCTTGAGAATAGGAATTTAATTGTTAAACTAATAAAAATAGAGATTGTGTTGTCAATACAATTAGGATAGGATTTGATCCATAAAAAAGAGAAAAAATATAATGATAGAGGTCGAATGGAATGATAGAGTGACTAAGCGAGAAAGAGAGATAAGGTTTGAGAGTGAAAAAGAGGTCAGACAAATCGTTGTAATCAAGTGAGAGGACAAAGACCCTATACTTTCTATTTTATTGAATAAATTGATGAAGTGTGGTGTGAACGCACGGTTCTGGTGTAGAAATTCTTTTCTGTCTACCTATCGGTGTTCTGGACCCTACTCAGGTATTATTTTCATTTATGTGTTTTATTGTTAATCATTGGCAATTAGTGTTAAAGCTTCAAATTAAGATTAAGCGCTAAAATTTTATTAAACCATGTTTCTTTAAAGTTTTGTATTAAGCACGTGGGCGGTATTAAAAAGTAGTAAGAGCTATATTGTGTGGAAAAGAAATGGTAAATGGTATTTTTCCAAGTCACATGATTAACCTTAGTAGGCAACATGTTTCACAGGAAGACCAGAAACCTTACACGCTCTCGATCTCATATCGGTCGTGCAAGAATTCATGTGAGATTACACGATGACCATTACATCAGATGGGTCACACCCATGGTGGAGATCGTCCGGGCAATTTGGCACATGATACGACGTGATATTCATTGGAACTGGGGAATCGAGATCAACGGTGCAGATAGAAGTGCTTAGGCAGAGGAAAAGTCAAAGTAGGACCGATGGTGATTGGTCAGGTAAGCAGGACCCTTGGGAGGAAATACACGTACATAATATGATTAGGTACAGTTGATTGGTTTTTAAGTAAACTATTAGTATAGTTATAGAATACCACATCAATTTTCGTCAACCTCCTACATCAAGAAATATCTCCTTTTCTTGTTAAGTTAAGGAGTTTGATCCATTCATCTTTCATAGCTTTGAGTAGGATGGCGTTCAAAGTTTCCTCATCCAAATTATCCATTTTCACTCTTTTAATATTATAGACAAATCTCTCTATTAAGTATTCAAGATATTCATCTTCCTTTTGTGTCATTTTCAAGACTTCATCTTTAATGTTATGAGGCATACAGTAATCTCTATATTTCTCTAATAAAGATTCTTTCATTTGTGCCCATGTTATTATAGAATTCATCCCTAAACTGATGAACTATTTTAATGCTGAAGCCTTTAAGGTAGTAGGGAACAATTTCAGTTTTTGAGCATCATGCAGATAATAATATGATTTGCATAATACTCAAATTCGAGGAGAAATGTCTCTGGGTCTTCTCTTCTTTTTCCATAGAAATTAGGAATAATAGAAGGTGAAATATTTTTCATTGTGAGGGTTGTATCTTCATAAAAAATACGAAATCCAAAACGATCTTGATTTCCTCTACCTCCCTCTACCTCTACATCCTCCTCTATTTCTATCTCCACCTCCTCCTCTACCTATACCTCCTCCAATCCTATTTTCCTCACCATTCAAATGATGTACCTCACCTCCCCCTTCTTCAGCCATGATAGATTCCTCATAACTAAAATAAGTTTCTTCTAATTCTTTTGGTTCTTCTATCAAGGGATAGCCAAAATAACTTTCTTGTTCTTCTTCTTCACTAGGAATTTATAATTCTTCTCCTAGAATTTTTAACCAGTGGAAGATAGAAAAACTACTCCTGTAGTTGGGGATGTAGGATTTTCTTTAATTACAGCTTCAGTAGATGAAGTAGGTGAACTTCTGGATTGGATTTCTGATCTTGAGACTTCAGGAAGTCTTTGTTGACTTGCAAATGGAATTCAGGTTTGAGTAGGTGGTGTGGAATTTTGAAGTTGTGGTGAAGTGAGTGGATTTGTGGGGATTAAGCTTCTTCTTCATCCTACAAATCTACCTCTTCAGTCTCTATCCCTACGCATATCATGTTTTGAATTGATGTTGTTTTTTTAACTTCTATTTGTACTTCCCCAACAATGACGCAAAAATGTTTAGTCAATTTAATGTTCTTAAATTGTAAGCATGAACTATCGACCAGGGCAAGTAAACTGATGAAGTACAATTTCACTGTATGTGCTAGAAGTTACTTATGTCATTAAGGTGTTTATGTTATGGTTAATGTCTAAATCTAGAATTAGTATGGAAATGATGTTACTGTCTATATTAAAGTATTATCCTTGAGATATGTTAGTTGGTCATTCTAAATTTAATCTTAATTGGATCAAACTTTATGGGATGGTTGAAAAGTGATCCTAAATCTACTCTATTAGGCTGTTTTTTATTATGTTGATTTTTATGCTGCAGTGAAACTAGACTAATACGAAAGCATGGAATGATGTAAAGGAGATTTACTTTATCGAATTGGAAAACGAATGATGCTTCAATTCAATTGCTAAGAAAAGATTGTCACTCTTAACTATTGCAGCTTCACTCAATGCAAAAGTAAAAATAAGAACGAGATTGATAAGCTATGAAATAACCAAACTGTAAAATGAAATGACTGAATTATACTAGGTATAAAGCAAATGAAATGATCAAGTTATGCTAGGTATGAAGCAAATCAAATTACTGATGCAGATGTCAATTTAATCGTGAACTCCATTGGACAACATCCTAAAACATAAAACAGAGCATCCATAATTTAACTCTAAGAAACCAAAGAAAATCTATTTATTGTGAGTCAAAGGCCTGATCTACATGCAGGGGCCCTCCACGAGGCAGTCGACAACTTTAATCAAAGCAACATGAAATGTATGAACCAAGATTTATTAATCAGAAAATAGTTTTAACGGGATGATTTCAAAATTACATACAACGACGCGCACTAAAACATAGAGCGACCATTGTTCTTATAATATTTTCTTAATTAATAACATGAGAAATTCAAGCCTAATTATGTTCATTGCAATCCTTATCAAACCAAATAATATCGCTTAATAATAAATTTGTTATTTGAAAAAGCAAATTGATAATATTTCATGAAACTCGGACTCTATTCTGGCACATTATGTTGCAATTGAATTTCATGGTTGATCACATTGCAGTGTGATTTTCTTGATAGATTTTTCGAGCAAACATTAATAAATCCATGGGGGCATCATTCTTCATCTACCCATATACTCCTTTGCTGAGCTGGCGCACTTGAACACTATCAACAACAGAAGTAGCTACAGATCTTTGGATTAGCTGCAGAATCAGGTCAGCTCTGTAGCTAGATGCAAACTTTAATAAAACAATAAGGTATATGGACAAAATATGAAAAAGAGGACATATAAGTGCTTACCTAAACAAAACCTTATAGCTATTGCATTTATTTGGATGATAGGAATAGGAAAAATGAATAAATGTGGGAAAAAAGAAGTGTTAAGGTAAAGCGGTTCTTGGACTGTACAGTCTAGGGTGAAGAGTCTCAAAGAATACTATTGAATGGAAGAATTAATTTGACTAGGTTTTTCCGTGGCATGTGCTTACATCTTTTGTTCATTGTTTTATGTGCTTCTACTTTGTGTAATTACTCGATGAACTAAAGTAACAAGATATAAAGTATCATAATAGAAAGTAACATCCTAAGTAATTAACAAGATCGAGAAAAATTTTAGTTCCTTTTTTATTTTTGAAAATAGTATCAGAGCTTTGGTTAATAAAGAAGAGAAAGGGAGATATACTCATAGAAACTACCTTAGGGAAGGAGTCTATCATATTCAAAGAGGATTTCTAAGTCTATCAAGGGAGAGAACAAGCTTGAAAGAGCATATAATTTCAGATCTTGGAAGAAGAGGATTGACCTAATACTCGAAAATAACAAGGTGCTAGATTTGGTAAAAGGAAATGTAAAGAAGCCTACCAAAGAAGCTAGTGATTCCGACAAAGCAAAGTTCAGAGATTTAGAAATTGTGTCTATGACTCTAATAGTAGAAGGGATAAAAGACAATCTTATCTCATTCATAGCTAACATCGATCATTCTCAGAAGATGTATGAAGACTTGCCAAAGTTGTTCACTATTAAGAACATTGGTCAAGTAACAAGTTTAAAGAATGAGGCGAGGAATATGAAGATGACAAAAGAATATATTGTGGCAACATTCTTTGTGAATATATATAGACTCATGGATGATCTCTCAACCATTGATGAGATTGCTCTGAACAAAGAATTGTTGATTACTTCTATATTAGGATTGCCACCCTCTTGGAGTGCATTTGCTTCAGGTCTCAACAGTTGGGAGGAAGCTCCCACTTTTGAAGAATTATGGAACGCATGTAGTCAAGAAGAATTAAGGATCTCAATGGTTTCCAATACTGAAGGAGTATCAAATGGTTATGTTTCTTAGCAGAAAGGAAGATAAAATAAAAATCTTGTAGTAGAAGGGGACTCAAAGAAAGTCAAGCTTGAAGAGTCTGACATTAGGGACTTGCACTATTAAGTTTTTTTATCTTGTTTTATATGGTTTAAGATTTATAGGCTTTTAACTTATTTTTGAAAATACATTTTTGTATTAGGTTTGTAGGTTTCCCTCAAGTTTTGGAGGGAGCTCCCAACCACTCTCAAAGATAACTATCTCATGTCTCTCATGTCTTTTCAGTTTTGGGTTCATGTACTCATTTAGTTTTGATTATATTAAAGTACTAATCACCTTTCTTGATTAGGAAAACATTTGCAAGGAGGAAGTCTCAAGACAAGGTTAGTCAAGAAACAAAGGTATGCTTTGAATTAATTGATTGAAAGGATTATTCATTCGATGATCTTGATAAATCTACCAACCCCACTATTATCTTATCTGGTAGAACCCTAGATAGGTTCTGGAAAATCCTGACCAAAGGGTATGCTAATGTGAATGTCTGAAATCCTAAGTTTCTTAGGGTGATTGTGAAATGCTAGTTGAAGTTTGATTGATCATATCTTGTTTGGGATTTTGATGTGAAATGGAAATCCTAACTAGTAAGGATTGAGTGATAAAGTCTGAAATCCTGGAACCTTTGAAGCGTTGGCAATGTTGGGTTTCGTATGTTTCTACATTGGAACCCTAGCTCATTGGGGTTTGGTGGAATGTATGTTTCTACATTGAAACCCTAGCTCATTGGGGTTTGGTGGATTGTATAAGAAAGACCCTTACATTGTCTTAAAAATGTTTCTTTGTGGTATGAGTGTGTTTGTCTTATCAAACACTAGTGTAATCAAAATGATTGTGTGTCTAACTCTTACTTGATATTGTTGTGAAGTTGGGTTTGAGTAATACATGATATGATATATTTGAATGTGGATAAAATCTAGACATATATAGGTATTTCCTTTTGGTTGAAGTCCTTGGTTGGTATCAGATAAGATGCATTAATATTTTTGGACATATGATATGCTTATGCATGGTGACGAATTCCTAGATATGCGTTGACCTAGTCGTTGATGGTCATAGTCCTTGTCTGAGATTTTAGGATGTTGGTGCTTGAAAATCTGGGGTGTTATAACTAAACACTAGTGAAGTTAAACGTTTTTTAGTATGTGTGATATAACAATCTGAAATTTATTAGATGATTATTTGTAAATGAAAATCTATGGTTTGGTAGTTAAACCCTAGTAGTGACATTGTCTAGTGTGAAAAATAACAATATGAGATTTACGCATGTAATGGTTGTTGAGATTGGAAATCTAAGGTTTTGGAATTAAGCATTAATCAAAGTAAAATCTCTTGAATATGATTATTTGATATTTGTATAAGATTTTTTTATTTGAAAATGGAATTCTAGGGTATTGGAGTCGAACCTTAGTCAAAGTAAAAATATCTGATGAATGTTGACTATATCATAATATGAGATTTGTGAAATTTGATTTTTTGGTTGAGAATGATGATTTCTTGAAAATATAGGGTTTGCAACTAACCTTAGTACTAGTTGGTCATGTTAGTGATTGATTGATGGTTGATTGAAAATCGAGGGGTTTGGAACTAACCCTAGTGGAATCTAGTTATGCTAATGACTATGTTGTGGTTGACAGTGATTGATTCGTTCGAAATCTAGGATTCGTATGAATCCCTACTGAGAAGTCTAACACATGTATTTTGGAAGGTTGGTAGATGATTTGTAGATCCATATTTGTGTGAATGGTTTATAGGGATTTCTATATGTTGTAGTAAGGTATGTCATACCTTTGAAAGACATATTGAATCCCAAGATGGAATAAGTATTGTTATGAAGTAGTCTAGGGTGTATGATGAAGTCCCTAGCAAGATGTTGAAGAGTATATGTCTCTTGTTTTTAAGTCTCAGTATATGATATATAT
>APFE030273376.1:259412-282035 GCA_000404065.3 Pinus taeda | reverse complement strand
AATATATAATATTTATTATTTTTGAAATAAAAGATTATAAAAACTTTAAATTTTCATATAGAATTAAATATTACATATTATTTCGATACGGTAAAAGTTTTCACCATTGAATGAATGTAATGCTAAATCTTTGAATTTTCAGATGTTTATAAATTGGTTTTCCTGATATCTTGTTATTAGAAAATAAAGATGATCTTTACCGCATATTATAATTATCTAAACAAATTTATCGTCAATCGTAATGGTATGTATCATACGTTCCATATTTCAAAGTTGAATGAACATAAAGATTATGTTTTGTTAACATTTATACGTTCCATATTTCAAAGTTGAATGAGTCTGAAGCTTATCTTTCTCTGACCTTCGAAGAAATTATTTTAATTTTGATAGCTCTATTATGTAATTTTTTTAAATGTAAATGTGCGTTCTGATATATTATATTGATTTAATAACTATATGACATAAACGTAGAATGTAATGTTAGACACAGAGAAACAAAGTGGTGATTATGTCAAAACATTCTATTATTAGTGCGTCGAAAAGAATGGTCCTTGTTTTGAGTAATGAAGATCTACAGCAGTGACCCTTGTTTTGGGTAACTAAAAACATTTTTACTTATGCATTATCCAAGGGGAAAAGATGCCTCCTGACTTTTAAGTTAACAATGGGAGTATTCAATGGTTTGACAAACAAATAGGGTGACAGACATTATCAGTTCATTATGCATGTGTAAAGTTAATTTTACAGACCATCTATGTATAAATATTGAGCTCTTGTTTGATTAGACCATCATCACCGTTATATATGCACCATTATATATGCAGGGCGTCTTTTCCAATATTTTATGACCTCTGGGACATTGGAATCCAAAAGTTATATTACTATTACACTGAACAAAAAGACAATTACTCAGCCTATATTTAAAAGTAGCTAAAGTTTGTTCTAGTCACGCGTGCAACTGAGAGAAACAATTGAAGCGATATCTCCACGTTGCGGCTTTAAAAATGCGATGCTAGTGCCATCCATTCCATCGATGCCCAGAACTGATGTCAACATTATCAGGGCCACGTTAATGAGACTTGCCCGAATATGCGACTAGAACGTTCATCCAAATACAAGGCGACAAAACACATTCACAGAATGCTAGGGAGACATTGTTATAGAGAATCTCCAGATTTTAAACAAAAATGGGAGTTCATGTTCCTCTCTGTTTACCGTTGATGATAAAGAGATTTTACTGCCCGTCCTCCAATTTATTATGCTGTTTATATTATGCTGCTCTGCTTTCCCGGTTTCCACTCTTTACACGATGTGCCTTTATCCTGTCTTCAAGGTTGAATTGGTTTTGATCGAATGCTGCTTAATTGTGACAGGGAATCTCCAGACTTAAAACGAAAGGGAATTAATGTTCCTCTCTGTTTGATTTTCATATAATATTTTACTGTGCCTCTTCCAATACTTTCGTTTTAACCTACTAAAATTATGTAGGGTTTGGGGCTTTAGATTTTGTGAATATCTGAATACCATAGACAGATTAGTAAATTGGTATTGTGTTCTAAGATATTCCCAAAATCTGTCATGCAGATAAATTTAACATAAAATTGTAATTATATAATATAAAATTGATTTTGACAATTATCACCGTAATTTCTCTAAACATTTCAACAGCTCTAATAACCCCAGTAGCATTAATGAAGATTTGAACCAACAAAGTGGCCAGAGATAATTTCTTAACAATACACACTTTATCACTAACTGATATTCACCCAGATGCTCAGGCATCGTACAATCTATTATAGTGATTATATGAGTTTTTTAATTTTCTTTCTTTTTTCACGCTTAACCTGGATTACTTCTTCCCTCCAATCAAGGTTGAATTGGTTCATAGTGCTTCGGTAAATTTTTCATTCTTTTTACCACCACTCTTTACCTGGACTACTTCTGCCCTCTAATGAAGGTTGAATAGGTTTTGATATCTAGCGCTCCTTACATGACCAACATGCCCACGCAAACCAATCTAAACATTTTGTATGGCCGTCGTTCCTCTTACACTTTGTCATTTGTTCTCGTACAGGTAGCACCTCCAGAAATCGAGGAAACGGAGTATCTTAAAAGGTGGTGCGCGCTTTACCGGGTTATTTGTTAAGTGTACATGCTCTACGAGAATAAACTTATGTCCACAAGGATCTAACAAGACGTTTATTCATGAGATGTGGCAGATGTTGAAGTATTGGAGATTTCACTCGATGAGACCCCATGCATACGTTGTCATTGACCAAACTGAATGCCATATTGTTCTTGTAAAACATTTTACTGAAATAGCTGTACAAGGCAGAGCAAACATTAGAGCATCGTTCGAATGGCAGGGGCAGAATACTAAATGCTTAATACAGATATTGGTTGATCGTTTGTGATAAAAATAATTTATTTAATTATGTGTTTTTCTGTAAATTATGAAATTTTATCAGGGAGTAATACCATATTAAGTGGGTTTATATTAGGGGATATATATTGAAAAGAATAAAAATAATTAAAATATAATAGTTTTAAAGGATTTTAATATTGGAAGATATAAAAAATGAAGGTTAAAGTTAATGAAAACATAAAGAGGTATAAAAAATAATGAAAAAATGGAAACCTACAATATCTAGTGAAAGTAGAAGTTTTTTAAATTGGGAAGTTCTATTGGGTTTGTATTAGTAGAGGGTTAAATAGTGTGACTCTTGAAGGTATTTTCCAATATGTAGTCAAATCAAAGTTATTGTTTAGTATGCCTATGTTAGAGGTTCATTGAGTGAAGCTCCGGTGGTAAAGTGTAAATTTGAAATTTATTTTGATAGTTAGTTTGAGCGGGTAGTGAGAAATATATTTCTTTTTATTTTAAGAATAATATCCACCGTAAGTCTTAGAATTAACAATCACGCTTAAAACCATGACATTAATATAATTGTTAGAAGCACAGATCATTTGGTAAAAGTAAAAGTATAAATATGGATGATGAGGAAACATTTTTCTCAACCCTTAGATGTATTGTTATCATACTTGTTGCTAAGACACTCTTCCATATTAAGGTTAATAGTTGAAAACTTGTGAGTATTAAAACCTAATTGTTCCTTATTTCATATTAATAAATTTACAAATAATATATTTGAATAATGCTAAGGTGAAACCAAATTGTTAAACTAAGATGAAGTGATTGCACAAAACATAACTAATATTGTTGTGCTATAATCTCACATTAATCTTTTCTCTCAGTGACTTAGTTCTTACCACTTTGAGAAGGAGATGAAGAATATTGATTCTATGCTGTAATAAATGGATGGAATTCCCTAATTCCTTTTGTCAATATGTAAAATCTCTAATATTTTTTTATAAAAAATATTTTAATATTTTCTATTTATATTTGAAAATATTTAGTTTCAAAAATTATAACTAATTTATGTCTTAGATAGGTTTGGAATTTATGAATTATTGATAATTATAACTTAAGATAGTTTGGATTATCATTCACTTTGTACCTATGTTCACATCTTCTAATAAAAAAAAATTAAAGGACTTGCCATAAAGGGTTATTTTCACAAGTGTCGTGGTGTTGTTGAGCCTTGCTTGTGAAGTTAGAGATTATGCTTTTGGAAAACTTGCATAAGCTAAATGAATAGTGGTCAATAGAAAAATTGACTTTTATAGTTGCACCAACTATTAAATTGAGATGTGAAATGGATATATTAAGCATATGTTCAAGCAAAGGACTCATATATTTTGGCTGGTATTAACAACTAGTAAATTTACACATTTACATTTTAACTCATACATATGTGGTAAGGAAAATGTAAATAATGGTGGGCGTAATTCCTGGTAGGTATATTTAATGCAAAGACTTGCTTAAATTAGGGTGAGAAGTAAGTGATCGGAATATGTTTTTTTTTTCTGGATAAAGACTAAATCTATTAATAAAAGGAAAAGAAAATATAGTACAATCAAGCCTGGAAACAGGCAGAGCCAAGAGAAACAAGAACATAGGCAGCCGGAAAGGATATGCAATCCACCTCGGCTCCTAGAAACGAAGAGAAGAGAGAAGTACAAGAACATAGGCAGCCGGAAAGGATATGCAATCCACCTCGGCTCCTAGAAACGAAGAGAAGAGAGAAGTACACAGCAGGAAGAAACTAGAAGAACCGGAGAACAAAACAAAGCATATGATACTACCCGACATGGGAGGGATCGACTATGCATAATTTTTTCCCTTTCTTTTTGCCAACTTTGACCCATTCAGGCGGGCACTGCTGAACTGGCGTGATTTGCAAGCTGATCTGGGTTGATTGAGAGATTTCCTTATCTGAGTCCGAGGTGGTGGATCCATGATTTCTTTTCTTGGAGCTTGGCTGGACAGAAAGATCCTCAGGGTCAGCCGAGGACGGCTCCTGCGCTGTCTTGGTCTCCATTTCTTCCTTATTCATCTCCTCTTCATCCGAGCTGAGATCAAAATCGTCCATGGGGGGAGGGTCATGAGGCTTCCATCTTTTGGACTTCTGCTTAGGATTGGTTTTCTTTTTTGGGGCCGGCTTCGAGGGACAAGAGCTCTGAAGATGCCCTGTGAGATGGCAGTTGCGGCATCGGAATGCTGTATTCTCGTAATCCAACTTCTGAGTCCAATGAAAGTCACCAATTTTGAGATTGATCTTGTCCGGAAGACCTTTGCTGATATCTATTTCTGCACATATTCTGGCAAAGGTGTATAGGCCTTTTTCCCCTCTAGAAATGTCTGTGTCAAGGAAGCGGCCTAGAGAGTTGCCGATTCCTTGGAATACTGCAAAGTGCCAAAGATGAGCTAGGAGATTAGGAAGTCTGACCCAAATTGGGAGCTTGGTGATGATTGCCGAAGATGGATCGAAGTCCGGGAACCAGGGGGTGAGGAATAAACCTGCTGAACCCCAAAACCAAGGCCCTGCTTTTAGAGCTTTTTGGTAGTCCTCCTCAAAAGCAAACACTGTTATGAAAAAACCTTTTGAGCATAATAAAACCTTGCAATTTTTGGTCCAGTTAGAGTGGATCCACTGGTAGAGATCTGTTGTCCGTGGCCACAACCCATTGAACCTGCAAATAATGCCATGCTCTGAAAACTGTTGGGTTTGCTCATCCAATGATGGATGCATTATTTCAATGGAGGGAGTCTCCCCAAGTTTGTCCACCAGAAAAGGTTTGGGACCCTGAACTGGTGGGACTGTCTTTTCTTGCCTTGGTGTATGGACAACATCCTTGTATGAGAATGCCTTGGCTGAGGAAGACTGTCCTACCGCTCCCCCTCTTAAACGAAGGGAAAGGGTAATGGAGGCATTTCTTTTAATGTTGTAGAAAGAAAGGGGGTAGAGATCCTCTAGTTGTTTACCTTCATGGAGAAGTCGTTGAGCTTCCGATGGAATTCCCAGCTTAAGTTCCAGCGCATGCGTGAGGTCCCTCACGAGATCCTGAGAGCCTACCCAATGCAGCAAAGTTTTGCCTGAGAGGAGCTTGATCTGGATCTGAAACGAGGCATTCCAGGACGTTTCATCTCGCTCAGGCATTTCGTCAAACAGTTCAGGCGCGAATTCCAAGTGTCTGAGATTCGCAAAACCCACTTTCATAGTATTCCAAGAGAATACCGTTTGTGCCGTCCCTTCTGAAAGCACCTCGCGCTCATCTTCGCTCCTCACAGGAATGGTGGTCAGTGACTTCTTTGCCCATCCTTCAGGCCCTGGAAGCTCCACGATATTTGCCACAGCAGAGGTTTGCTCCTCTTCGGCCAGGGCGGAGCACGAAACCTGAACCTCTTCTACTGTGCGCGCCATGATTTCCTTACAGGCAACACGAAACGGAGAATCGCAAGTTGGCACAGCGGCATGAACCATCACAAACAGAGGTCTAGGCAGCGATTCCCAGGGCTTGGGAACCCTCGCGTAAGCATTCTCCAGCACTATGTTGTTGGCTATCAGGCATTCGGTTCGATTGAGTAAAATATTACTCCCAAATAGAGAGTCCTCCGGTCCGCCATGGCCGTCGAAATGTCGAAGGGAGACAACGCAACCAGGAGGGTAAAGAGCGGGAGATCTTGGAGGTGAGACTGAGAAACGAAGTCCTGCAAGATGAGTTGCCTGAACGCTGGGTTGGGAAACTTAATATCCTTCAGCTCTTCCAGAGTGAGATCCCTCATCCCAACAGCAAAGAACACCCCGGCGCCATTGCAATCAATCTCCAACCGATCCTCGTCTTCGTTCAGCGCAAGCCTCCTGGCCACGAAATCGTAGTGAACTAGAAGCTTTCACATGGCGTCTCCAGTTACCGTCTTATGAGAGATTGTTACATATAGAACAAATCAAATAAATTGCCTATCTATCAGTAATAATTAGATGAATGGTAGGGATTTAATATCCATAGAATATTCTAGAATATGTATTGTAAGATAAACAAATCATTGGTTGAAATTTATCTCCAAAGTAGTTGTGCTAATTTTACTCTTTTAGTTAAAATGATTAATTCAAAAAAATGTCAAATGAAATATTAGAATTGGGCATCTGGTATTGATAAAGTATGGTATTGGCCCATGATATTGTAACAAGGTTTATTTACAAATTAAGAATCTCTAAAATAAAATGAGTAACTTGTTCCATGCTTTTAAAATATATATTTGTTTAACTTATATATTAATTATTTTTACGCCGTAAGGCGTTTCCCTTTGAAATCAACTTTCCTCTTGCCTTATGTGTCTTGCTATGATCTGTCTGATTTCATGTTAGACGATTAAAATATTTACGACCATTAGATTAAAGTTCTCGTTATAACTGAAACTATCCCTATCTTACCTCCTTGAAACCATATAAATAACGACTTCTGTAGGTTTTATGAAACATTGTTCTACGAATCCATGTCCGCTTTCTTGAATCTGCTCATAAATTTCAATCGTCCAGGATCTTGCTTGAATCTCCTGGCTATTGTGCAGTCCAATCGTCCACGATCTTGCTTGAATCTCCTAGCCATTGTGCAGTCGAATCGTCCACAATCTTGCTTGAATCTCTTGGCCATTTTGCAGGTAAAATTCAAATGGCAAGGGAATAAATTTCAAAATGGAGTGTGTAGTCTCGGTTGTTTTTAGTTTTCAATGATTTGTTTTTAATGATTTTGGTTTTAACTGCGAGGATGATTTGTTTTTAATGACTTTGGGTTTTCACTGCGAGGAGTTCTATGACAGAAAACTAGAAATTGCCAGGATTTCTATGAGAAAAAACTACAAATTGCAGAGGTTTCTCAGTTTATGCACGATCTTGGATGAAATTTGTTGGGCACTATGCAAGTAAATTTCAAAATGGAGTGGGTAGTCTCGAAACAGTTGTTTTTAGTTCCCGCCCTCCATATACCAGAATGCTTCTTTTTAAGAAACCCTAATGTCCAAAGTTGATCTTCCTCCAACCATTTGAAGGGGACTGTACTGCTAGTATGGCATGAATGCCCATGTCGCTATATTGAGTAATTATTTCAAGGTACGAGACCTTCCATCAAGTTTATGGCCCCCATAAGCAAGATTCATCTCTTCTCCTTCAATGGGCCTACCTGTGGCGACGAGATCTTGTGCCTTCTTTGAAGAACCTTAGCTTTTAGAATTCAAATTCCTTTGCACTATTGATTTTTTTTGTTTTGCAAGTTTAAATTTAGGCACATTGATTGTTTGTCATACATTGTGTTTTGACTGGTTATTTTACTAGAGTAGGAGTAATGGAATCGTCTTGCAGTTCAATGAATTCCAACAGGCCTTCCACCGAGGAGTGATGTCTCCGTCCTTTGCAGAAACAGGGTGCTTCAATGAATAAACACAGTGTATGCATTCTCTCCTTGTTTTTACAGATAATTTATATGTTGCAAACATGTCTTTCCCTCAATTGGGTTTATTACAGTGAAATGTGGCTAAGGGGCAATAGGTTATCAGCCTCTCTGCTCAACCATCAATTTTTTTTTAAGTGGATACCCTTTTTTCGTATGTTCAGTTGGAAGTGTGAATCGGGATTTGGTTTTATTGTTTTTGCCATCACAGAGCGACAAATTTATCCCGACAAGAGGATCCATCGATTTGGAGGTAGCTAGATTCATGATCACGCAGAAGCAAAAGGACAGTGATGATACCCATGACCTCTCCCCTTCCCCCTCCCCTTCCAGAAAAGCATACAAGAAGGCGATGGCAGCCACTTTATTGAAGAATGCCCGTGTTGCGGACAACAATTACAGAATTCTTTCTTTCAATGGAAAATCATCGATTGTTTCTCAGGCTTCACAAGAAAATGTGCTAGCTAATTTCCCTATTTCTCGAAGAGCACGCAGAAATATTGCTCAGGTAGGCTTGGATTTCATATTTTTTTAGTCATTTTCACTAGATATTCCATAATCAAATCTTGAATACCATTGATGTTTACTTGATATTGAATCAAAGCCCTTGATCCTATTTTCAATTGCAGCTTTATCCCATATGGAGGAATGTGCTACACAGATTTTTTTCTTTTTCATTTGTAACGCTGAAATCACTACCACACCCATTCCAATTTCTTAATTTTTTTTTATAACAGAATGATGTTAGAAATCATTTCAATATAGGAAAAGTACCCCTTTGCAAACAAAGCCATGATAACATTTTTTTTAAACCATTGATATACTCTTCGGGCACCATAGAAACTACATAGAATTTGGGGTTTTTGTTATTAGTACACTAGATACGCCTATCTAAGGACCATTTTCCTTTGTCCCTTTTTTTCACCTAGTAATTTAACTTATCCATGTTGATTGCAGTCTACAGATAGAACCCTAGATGCGCACGACCTTCCGGATGATTATTACTTGAATCTATTGGATTGGAGTTCCACCAATGTTTTGTCCATAGCCCTGAACAACCCTATATACTTGTGGCATGCTTCTGATAGCTATATATCTGAGCTTTTGATTGCAGATGAAGAAGAGGGTCTCGTTACCAGCATTAGTTGGGCACTCGATGGGACGCAAATTGCCATTGGGTTGAATAATTTTGTTGTACAGTTATGGGACTCACAATATAATAAAAGGGTAATAAAACCTGTTTATCTCTTCCAAGGTTTTCTATTGTAATATAATGGCAATCGCTAAATTTGACATGATACAAATTCAATTGCAGCTAAGAGCCTTGAAAGGTCATCATGAACGTGTTGGTGCACTTGCTTGGAATGGTCCTATTCTCACCACAGGAGGGCTGGATGGGATTATAATCATTCATGATGTTCGCATCCGTGGCCACATTGTTCAAACATATAGAGGACATACCCAGGAGGTTTGTGGATTGAATTGTCTCCTTCTGGCCAACAACTTGCAAGTGGGGGAAATGACAATCTACTCTACATTTGGGACAAGAGCATGGCATCCCATAATCCTTCCTCTCAATACTTCCACCAATTAGATGAACATTGTGCGGCAGTGAAGGCCTTGGCATGGTGCCCCTTCCAGAACAATCTTTTGGCATCTGGTAATCTTTTGGCATCTGGTGGAGGGAGTTTAGGCAGTTCTATAAAGTTTTGGAACACTCAAACAGGTGCCTACCTGAATACCATGGACACCCATTCCCAAGTTTGTTCATTATTGTGGAATAGACATGAGCATGAGTTATTGAGTTTGCATGTGCCAAATCAGAACCAGTTAACCTTATGGAAATACCCATCCATGGTGAAAAGTACTGAACTTACAGGGCATACTGCTAGAGTTCTTCATATGGTTGTGCAGTCCAATCGTCCACGATCTTGCTTGAATCTCCTAGCCATTGTGCAGTCGAATCGTCCACAATCTTGCTTGAATCTCTTGGCCATTTTGCAGGTAAAATTAAAATGGCAAGGGCATAAATTTCAAAATGGAGTGTGTATTCTTGGTTGTTTTTAGTTTTCAATGATTTGTTTTTAATGATTTTGGTTTTAACTGCGAGGATGATTTGTTTTTAATGACTTTGGGTTTTCACTGCGAGGAGTTCTGTGACAGAAAACTAGAAATTGCCAGGATTTCTATGAGAAAAAACTAGAAATTGCAGAGGTTTCTCAGTTTATGCACGATCTTGGATGAAATTTGTTGGGCACTATGCAAGTAAATTTCAAAATGGAGTGGGTAGTCTTTAAACAATTGTTTTTAGTTCCCGCCCTCCATATACCAGAATGCTTCTTTTTAAGAAACCCTAATGTCCAAAGTTGATCTTCCTCCAACCATTTGAAGGGGACTGTACTGCTAGTATGGCATGAATGCCCATGTCGCTATCTTGAGTAATTATTTCAAGGTACGAGACCTTCCATCAAGTTTATGGCCCCCATAAGCAAGATTCATCTCTTCTCCTTCAATGGGCCTACCTGTGGCGACGAGATCTTCTGCCTTCTTTGAAAAACCTTAGCTTTTAGAATTCAAATTCCTTTGCACTATTGATTTTTTTTGTTTTGCAAGTTTAAATTTAGGCACATTGATTGTTTGTCATACATTGTGTTTTGTCTGGTTATTTTACTAGAGTAGGAGTAATGGAATCGTCTTGCAGTTCAATGAATTCCAACAGGCCTTCCACCGAGGAGTGATGTCTCTGTCCTTTGCAGAAACAAGGTGCTTCAATGAATAAACACAGTGTATGCATTCTCTCCTTGTTTTTACAGATAATTTATATGTTGCAAACATGTCATTCCCTCAATTGGGTTTATTACAGTGAAATGTGGCTAAGGGGCAATAGGTTATCAGCCTCTCTGCTCAACCATCAAATTTTTTTTAAGTGGATACCCTTTTTTCGTATGTTCAGTTGGAAGTGTGAATTGGGATTTGGTTTTATTGTTTTTTCCATCACAGAGCGACAAATTTATCCCGGCAAGAGGATCCATCGATTTGGAGGTAGCTAGATTCATGATCACGTAGAAGCAAAAGGACAGTGATGATACCCATGACCTCTCCCCTTCCCCCTCCCCTTCCAAAAAAGCATACAAGAAGGCGATGGCAGCCACTTTATTGAAGAATGCCCGTGTTGCGGACAACAATTACAGAATTCTTTCTTTCAATGGAAAATCATCAATTGTTTCTCAGGCTTCACAAGAAAATGTGCTAGCTAATTTCCCTATTTCTCGAAGAGCACGCAGAAATATTGCTCAGGTAGGCCTGGATTTCATATTTTTTTAGTCATTTTCACTAGATATTCCATAATCAAATATTGAATACCATTGATGTTTACTCGTTATTGAATCAAAGCCCTTGATCCTATTTTCAATTGCAGCTTTATCCCATATGGAGGAATGTGCTACACAGATTTTTTTCTTTTTCATTTGTAACGCTGAAATCACTACCACACCCATTCCAATTTCTTAATTTTTTTTTATAACAGAATGATGTTAGAAATCATTTCAGTACAGGAAAAGTACCCCTTTGCAAACAAAGCCATGATAACATTTTTTTTAAACCATTGATATACTCTTCGGGCACCACAGAAACTACATAGAATTTGGGGTTTTTGTTATTAGTACACTAGATACGCCTATCTAAGGACCATTTTCCTTTGTCCCTTTTTTTCACCTAGTAATTTAAATTATCCATGTTGATTACAGTCTGCAGATAGAACCCTGGATGTGCACGACCTTCCAGATGATTATTACTTGAATCTATTGGATTAGAGTTCCACCAATGTTTTGTCCATAGCCCTGAACAACCTTATATACTTGTGGCATGCTTCTGATAGCTCTATATCTGAGCTTCTGATTGCAGATGAAGAAGAGGGTCTTGTTACCAGCGTTAGTTGGGCACTCGATGGGACGCAAATTGCCATTGGGTTGAATAATTTTGTTTTACAGTTATGGGACTCACAATATAATAAAAGGGTAAATAAAACCTGTTTATCTCTTCCAAGGTTTTCTATTCTAATATAATGGCAATCGCTAAATTTGACATGATACAAATTCAATTGCAGCTAAGAGGCTTGAAAGGTCATCATGAATGTGTTGGTGCACTTGCTTGGAATGGTCCTATTCTCACCACAGGAGGGCTGGATGGGATTATAATCAATCATGATGTTCGCATCCGTGGCCACATTGTTCAAACATATAGAGGACATACCCAGGAGGTTTGTGGATTGAAATTGTCTCCTTCTGGCCAACAACTTGCAAGTGGGGGAAATGACAATCTACTCTACATTTGGGACAAGAGCATGGCATCCCATAATCCTTCCTCTCAATACTTCCACCAATTAGATGAACATTGTGCGGCAGTCAAGGCCTTGGCATGGTGCCCCTTCCAGAACAATCTTTTGGCATCTGGTGGAGGGAGTTTAGGCAGTTCTATAAAGTTTTGGAACACTCAAACAGGTGCCTGCCTGAATACCGTGGACACCCATTCCCAAGTTTGTTCATTATTGTGGAATAGACATGAGCATGAGTTATTGAGTTCGCATGGGCCAAATCAGAACCAGTTAACCTTATGGAAATACCCATCCATGGTGAAAATTACTGAACTTACAGGGCATACTGCTAGAGTTCTTCATATGGCACAGGTATGAAAATTCATGCTTTTTATGATTACTTATGCATGCATCCATGTTTTCCCTTTAAATTTGTCCTAACGACCCTTACCATTGATTTACTTCTTCGAAGTCCTGATGGGTACATAGTTGCATCCACTGCAGTAGATGAAACACTTAGGTTTTGGCAAGTTTTTGGGGCTACCGATGACTCAAAGAAGACTAAGACTAAAGATGCAAAAGGGGCTTTCAACATGTTTCATACTCACATCCGCTAGAAGTATCTGTCCAAATTCATGGAATCAGGATGGATGTTCAACTCAAGGTAGTAATTAGATGTTTCATTATCTGCTTGCAAAGCTCTTTTGCAGGCACTCTATAGTTTTGTACTCATAGCATGAATTGTGTATTTTATGTGTTGTGGACCCTAATGGAACAATGTTGCAACAGCTTTGTGAGACAATGACCCATTTCTTCAGCTGCATGATAAGCTTTAAAGTGATTTTGGCAAGTCTTTGGAGCTTCAAAGAGAGTTCCAAAAATGATATGTTATGGTTGTTAGCAAGTATCTGATTCACATCTATAAAAATGCCTCCATGCTTCTACACATGGAATGATGATGAGGGGATGCTTCACATCTATAAAAATGCCTCCATGCTTCTACACATGGAATGATGATGAGGGGATGCTCAATGTTACAGGTAATGCTTGAATTATTTATCTTTTCATTAGATGTAAGGAACTTATATCTATCTTTTTATCTCTTGTATATGTTATTTATGTAATATGGTACATTATCCCATCATGCAATTCTTGTCATGTGTGCATTTTGATAGGATATTCACATCTATAAAAATGCCTCCATGCTTCTACACATGGAATGACGATGAGGGGATGCTTCACATCTATAAAAATGCCTCCATGCTTCTACACATGGAATGATGATGAGGGGATGCTCAATGTTACAGGTAATGCTTGAATTATTTATCTTTTCATTAGATGTAAGGAACTTATATCTATCTTTTTATCTCTTGTATATGTTATTTATGTAATATGGTACATTATCCCATCATGCAATTCTTGTCATGTGTGCATTTTGATAGGATATTGATATTAATCAGAGTAACTAATCACATACATAAGTACTACCCTAACTCATGTGGCTACAATTCTAACATTAAAAAATATTGACTGCACTGAACTGACTAAATTCTTACATAAGCAGACACTAAATTGAGAGCTTCTCATGTCCTGCCAGGGCAGGTAATATGGACATCGTGTGTTGTATACCTGTTGCGAGGTCATGTCCATGGATTTTAAACCTTTGCTCTCATGGAACTGTTGGCCTCATCAATAATCCTTGTCCTGTGTCTCCAAAAAATTTTGAATTTTTGTGAATTTTTTTTACAGTCATTTTCACTAGATATTCCATAATCAAATCTTGAATACCATTGATGTTTACTCGTTATTGAATCAAAGCCCTTAATCCTATTTTCAGTTGCAGCATTATCCCATATGGAGGAATGTGCTACACATATTTTTTTCTTTTTCATTTGTAACGTTGAAATCGCTAACACACCCATTCCAAATTCTTAAATTTTTTTTTTATAATAGAATGATGTTAGAAATCATTTCAGTACAGGAAAAGTACCCCTTTGCAAACAAAGCCATGATAACATTTTTTTTTAAACCATTGATATACTCTTTGGACACAACGGAAACTACATAGAATTTAGGGTTTTTGTTATTAGTACATTGGATATGCCTATCTGAGGACCATTGTCCTTTGTCCCTTTTTTTCACCTAGTAATTTAACTTATCCATGCTGATTACAGTCTGCAAATAGAACCCTGGATGTGCACGACCTTCTGGATGATTATTACTATCCACCAATGTTTTGTCCATAGCCCTGAACAACACTGTATACTTGTGGCATGCTTCTAATAGCTCTATATATGAGCTTCTAATTGCGATGAAGAAGAGGGTCCCGTTACCAGCGTTAGTTGGGCACTCAATGGGACGCAAATTGCCGTTGGGTTGAATAATTTTTTTGTACAGTTATGGGACTTGCAATCTAATAAAAGGGTAAATAAAACTTGTTTATCTCTTCCAAGGTTTTCTCATTCCAAGATAATGGCAATCGCTAAATTTGACATGATACAAATTCAATTGCAGCTAAGAGCCTTGAAAGATCATCATGAACGTGTTGGTGCACTTGCTTGGAATGGTCCTATTCTCACCACAGGAGGGCTGGATGAGATTATAATCAATCATGATGTTCGCATCTGTGACCACATTGTTCAAACATATAGAGGACATACCCAGGAGGTTTGTGGATTGCAATGGTCTCCGGTTTGTGGATTTCAATGGTCTCCTTTTGGCCAACAACTTGCAAGTGGGGGAAATGACAATCTACTCTACATTTGGGACAAGAGCATGGCATCCCATAATCCTTCCTCTCAATACTTCCACCAATTATATGAACATTGTGTGGCAGTCAAGGCCTTGGCATGGTGCCCCTTCCAGAACAATCTTTTGGCATCTGGTGGAGGGAGTTCAGACGGTTCTATAAAGTTTTGGAACACTCAAACAGGTGTCTGCTTGAATACCGTGGACACCCATTCCCAAGTCTGTTCATTGCTGTGGAATAGACATGAGTGTGTTTTATTGAGTTCGCATGGGCCAAATCAGAACCAGTTAACCTTATGGAAATACCCATCCATGGTGAAAATTACTGAACTTACAGGGCATACTGCTAGAGTTCTTCATATGGCACGGTATGAAAATTCATGCTTTTTATGATTACTTATGCATGCATCCATGTTTTCCCTTTAAATTTGTCCTAACGACCCTTACCATTGAATTACTTCTTCGGAGTCCTGATGGGTACACAGTTGCATCCGTTGTAGCAAATGAAACACTCAGGTTTTGACAAGTTTTTGGGGCTACCGATGACTCAAAGAAGACTAAGACTAAAGATGCAAAAGGGGCTTTCAACATGTTTCATACTCACGAAGACTAAGACTAAAGATGCAAAAGGGGCTTTCAACATGTTTCATACTCACATCCGCTAAGAAGTATCTATCCAAATTCATGGAATCAGGATGGATGTTCAACTCAAGGTAGTAATTAGATGTTTTATTTATCTGCTTGCAAAGCTCTTTTACAGGCACTCTATAATTCTGTACTCATAGCATGAATTGTGTAGTTTATGTGTTGTGGACCCTGATGGAACAATGTTGCAACAACTTTGTGAGACAATGATCCATTTCTTCAGCTGCATGATAAGCTTTAAAGTGATTTTGGCGAGTCTTTGGAGCTTCAAAGATGGTTCCAAAAATGATACATTATGGTTGTTAGCAAGTATCTGATTCACATCTATAAAAAGGCCTCCATGCTTCTACATATGGAATGATGAAGAGGGGATGCTCAATGTTGCAGGTAATTCTTGAATTATTTATCTTGTTCATTAGCTATAAGGAACTTATATCTATCTTTTTATCTCTTGTATATGTTATTTCTGTAATATGGTACACTATCCCATCATGCAATTCTTGTCACGTGTGCATTCTGATAGGATATTGATATTAATCAGAGTAACTAATCACATACATAAGTACTACTCTGACTCATGTGGCTATAATTCTAACATTAAAAAATATTGACTGCACTTAACTGACTAAATTCTTACATAAGCAGACACTAAATTGAGAGCTTCTCATATTCACATCTATAAAAAGGCCTCCATGCTTCTACATATGGAATGATGATGAGGGGATGCTCAATGTTGCAGGTAATTCTTGAATTATTTATCTTGTTCATTAGTTGTAAGGAACTTATATCTATCTTTTTATCTCTTGTATATGTTATTTCTGTAATATGGTACACTATCCCATCATGCAATTCTTGTCACGTGTGCATTCTGATAGGATATTGATATTAATCAGAGTAACTAATCACATACATAAGTACTACTCTGACTCATGTGGCTATAATTCTAACATTAAAAAATATTGACTGCACTTAACTGACTAAATTCTTACATAAGCAGACACTAAATTGAGAGCTTCTCATGTCCTGCCAGGGCAAGCAATATCATGTCCATGGATTTTAAACCTTTTCTCTCATGGAATGTTGGCCTCATCAATAATCCTTGTACTGTGTCTCCAAACAAATTTTGATTTTTTGTGGAAATTGTTTCTGCTTCTTGTATCCAGTAATCATCTCTTGCCTCCAGTTACTGGTATCTGTTATTTGTTTGTTTGACTGATGAGCCATTACATTCTGTATTCCTTCGCGCTCATTGGACTGTCTTCCTGATCAATCATGATTTCCCTATGTCGCCAAACACATCTTGAATGTTTGTTGAAATTGATCACACTCATTGGTTCTATCTGGTCATTGTATCTTGCTTTTGATTGCTGGAATCTATTATTGGGCTGTTGGAGAGACCAGTCATTCTTATCCTATATTCCTTTGCATTTCAAATTGGTTCAAGTTCTGGCATTTTTGCTTTGTCCGATAGCCATCTTGTGGTTGTATTTTTGTATGAAACCTTGATGGTTTTTAGAGTTGTTGTGACTCCTCCATATGGGTTCCCGCTGGATTCTTGCCATATTTTGGCTTGCATAACACATTTTTTTTTCATACTCTACGTTAAGCTAATTAGAATGTTTGCAGGAACCTCATATTTAAACATACCTATCTCTACTATTTCATGGATGTTCTCATTTTTTAATTTTTTTCCCAAATATGTTTTGCAATACCTTTCTTACTAGATAATACAGGTTACCACAACCACTTAAATCAAATTAAGTTGAAATTTCAATCATGGTTTCATTTTTTTATTTTCACTTCCCCAATAAATTATGGTAATGAATTCGGTTAATGATGAACGAGAAATAACCAGATGAAACTCTGTCTTTGCCTGTTCTTAAATTACGTAATTTAAAGGAAATACTGATAGGTGTACTGGTAGCATTCGGTTTGTCAGATTTATTCAAAATTTGCAGATGATTCATAATTTATTATATATCGCTGATTGATACTCAACATTACCATTTACCAAATGTCCAACAAACAAATTTTCATCCATTTAGTCAACAATTAAAATTGGATCACTGAGATGTAATCTGCAAATGAGATCTATGAAGAATTAGTGGGAATAATTAAGATAAAATTCTAGGTTTTCACTGACAAGTATATTGGTAGCATTCAGTTTGTCAGATTTATTTAGAATTTGCAGATGATTTATAATTTATTATATATGGTTGATTAATACTCAACATTACCATTTACCAAATGTCCAACAAACAAATTTTCATCCATTTAGTCAACAATTAAAATTGGATCACTGAGATGTAATCTGCAAATGAGATCTATGAAGAATTAGTGGGAATAATTAAGATAAAATTCTAGGTTTTCACTGACAAGTATATTGGTAGCATTCAGTTTGTCAGATTTATTTAGAATTTGCAGATGATTTATAATTTATTATATATGGTTGATTAATACTCAACATTACCATTTACCAAATGTCCAACAAACAAATTTTCATCCATTTAGTCAACAATTAAAATTGGATCACTGAGATGTAATCTGCAAATGAGATCTATGAAGAATTAGTGGGAATAATTAAGATAAAATTCTAGGTTTTCCTCTAGCTTCGAAGGCTAAATGACACATTGTCAAGTATTTCAATCTAATGTAGCAGAATTGATTAAATGATAAACATTTTGAGTTTGCAGGATACTGTTTAATTTGTTATGCATTGCTATACTTAGCATTTCACACGTTGAATTGCTTCTCTTTACCACACATGTTATAGAAGATCGTTCAACGTGTCTTTAAGGATATTGGGATCTTGCCAGCATTCTAAGACGTTTAGGGATGGGTCCAACTCTCTGAAGAAGAATCATACAGAGAAGAGCAACATGGTTCCTCAATTGAATTTTTTTAATCTTAAGATTCTAAGGTGTGCTCTTTTGTTATTGTTTATGTACTCAGCTAGTTGCACTACAATTTTCCAGCACAACTAAATCAATAATTGTCCAAGGATTCAGATTCCTTCAGCCGGTGCTGCATGCATTGACCACAGCATTTTTCTCCATTGTTGGTCTTCTTCTTGCAGCAGGTGTTGCATCCTCCCAGCGGCAGCACCCCATTTACCTTCATGCATATGGTAAAAATGATCTCCGGGAAACCCTTTATGGGGTACTTTGCTACAGGAGTGGCATTAATGTCCATATTTAATAATTAGTTCCAAGTATGATTACAGATCAGACCTTCCTTCTTTAGTTGATGGCCCCATCAACTGGATCTTTATCTTTACTTTCCACATGCTTAATTTGGGTCATGTGGATTTCAGATCTTGTGCCTTGGCTTTGGCTCTTGCTCAAACTTCTGCTCTAGCTATATTCAGACTCTCGGGCTTTAACTCTAACTTGGTTTTGGGTCTAGCTTCACGGGCTGAATCTGAGAAAGAGCCTCCTACATAGTTCTCTAAATTTCTTTTAACAAACCCTTCCAAACATATATGACTCTTATTCACAGCTGATTATTTTGTCTTTTGGATATTTATATGACTTCTTCTTAGATAAAGTGCAAATCAAGCTAAACAAATGTTTAGATAGGGTGCAAATCAAACTAAACAAATGTTCAAATAATGTTGTTCTAAATTGTCCTTTTCAGCGTTCAACTGAGATGCTTATGCCTCTTCCTCTACCTTCTTTTGAAGATCTTTCTACAAAACTATCAATTATTCCATATCTTGTGTTCTTTATTCTTGTTCTAGCAACCTCCACTGGGTGTTAGAATTTCACCTTTGTTACTCTAAACGTGTTCATCCTTCAACAACACAACAATACACTGCAATATCCCATAAAGAAAGAAGCATACCCAACAGCAACCTTGCACTGTGTGCAGATGGGTTAAAGGTGTAGTGAAAATCAGAATCAACATGGTGCAAAAGTGATGGTAGAGTTTACATTTCTGAAGGTATTTCTCCTTGAGCATTATTTCATCTCAGCAAATCCGTGGAACTACATATTCAAATAAAAACTTTAATTCATAAGTATTTTGTACAAATTCATACTCTTGTGCATATAAATTATCGATTAAATTCGTAGAATTAACATTCCATGATAATAAAAAAATTGTAATCTCGTTACAGGTTTCTTTGTTTGCCTTTAGGATAGTAGGCAATTCTTATAATTAATAATTTGCAGTATTCACATCACACAAAAAATTATAATCTCGTAATCTTGTTCTTATTTACAAGTTTCTTTGTTTTCCTTTAGGATAGTAGGCAATTCTTATAATTAATAATTTGCAATGTTCACATCACACAATTGTACACTTTTCTCCTCTTGCTTTTCTTTTTCTGCCAAATGTTTGCACATATCAATGGAATAAAATCCGTTCTATTTTCACAGGTCACGTAACTTGCTCTGATAACAAAATAATCTGTCTGGGTACTCCTACCAAATGGATTTCATAACTAGGGAACATTGCTGCTAGAATATGGTTTGGAGAAGCAAGGAAACCAATACAGGTATATGAAGGTATGATGCTCTCTTAAATCTAAGAGTGGATCAAAACACCAGTTTCATCCATTAAATAAAGGTCTATGAAGGTTCCCAAAAACAGAACTAAATTTGTGCCTAAATGCATGGTTATTATTCTGTTCTACGCTACATCAACGAGAAAAATCAAACAGTAAAAGGAGATTAAATGATACAACGTTGTTTCTCTATAGACAATAATAGTTCTTTATTAAAGGATACTTTACATATATTACAATTTAAGCCTGGAATTGGAAACATCCTCCAGCAAGTGCTACGTCCATTGACAACAACATTTTTCTCCATTATTGGTCTGCTTCTTGCAGCAGGTGCTGCATCCTCCCAAAGGGCAGCGCTCCATTTACCTTTATGCATATGGTAAAAATGATCTCCGGGAAACCCTTTATGGGCTACTTTGCTATAGAGTGGCATTAATGTCCATATTTAATAATTAGTTCCAGGTATGATTACAGATCATACCTTCCTTCTTTAGTTGGCGGCCCCATCGACTAGATCTTTATATTTACTTTCCACATGCTTAATTGAGCCAATAGTTCTTTTTTACTAGAGACAATTTCTCAAAGAAGTTCAACAAATTTTCTCCCATACATTGCTTTTAGAAAAATTGTTTTACAATACTGCAGATTTGATAGACTTCAAATACAGCTCCCCTCTATAGAAAATTCAACCAAACCCTTGCAATGGTTGCAAAGCTCATGGCTGTATGCAAAGTACAATTTGGGCTAGATAAAACAAAAGCAACAATTTCCAAGCCATTACCGAGCAAACAAGCATTGCTAGGAAGTTGTGAAGTTGTATCTGCAGGAAGAAAATTGAGGAATTTGGCCTAGATAAAACAAAATCAACAATTTCCAAGCCATTATGGAGCAAACAAGCATTACTAGGAGGTTGTGAAGTTGTATCTGTAGGAAGAAAATTGAGGAGACTTGGAAAAACAGTTGCTATCCATTGAATGTAGTAAGGCTAGAGACCTTGAGTTACGACAACCTGCTTTAGATTTGGGAATTGCTTCCATAGAAAATGAATGGACAAAATTTGTGCTGGAAAACTCAAATGCCAATTTGTAGAGTGATCAGGTTCCAATTCTTTTATGTAAAAATGGGGGCATTTTCAAAGTGTCTCTTTTGTAACCGTTTCACATAATTAAGATGGAAAACAAGTTTTGTGGATTTCAAAATTTGATCAAATTTTAATTATGTGCATTTTGAGAGTGTCTCTCTTGTAACGGTTTCATGCAATAAAGATGGAAAACAAGTTTTGTGAATTTCAAAATTTGATCAAATTTTAATTATGTGAATGTTTTGTAAAAGCTTTGATCAATAAAGGATATTTATTTGGTTAATCTCCTTACCTGTTAAATTGAACCTTTATGATATGTGGTATCATTCATTACTAAAATGCTTTCATCCAATGTCGATTCACAATTAAATTTTTAATTGATAATTTTATATAAGGAAATAGATATTCATTTCAATAATGTAATGTATTTTATTAAAATAGATGTTGAATTGAATATGGTGGAAATTGGTATGGTTATGCTCTACAAAAAAACAGAATATGATTGTCAAATTTCATGTGGTAAATGAATTTTCATTTAAGAGATATGCCACTAGCAATGGACACTTTCAAGGATTTAATAGCCCACATGAAACTGTTGCTTATGATTTAAGACAGATGAATAGTATTTTTTTTACTAATTTTATCTTCAATGATTTTTTTTTGTCACGATGCTTCTCAAATTTAACTTAATAGAATATGATTGTCAAATTTCAGGTGCTAAATGAATTTTCATTTCAGAGATAGAGATATGCCACTCGCAATGGACACTTTCAAGGTTTTAATAGCTCACATGAAACTATTGCTTATGATTTAAGACAGATAAATAGCATTTTGTTTACTAATTTTTATTTCATGATGCTTCTCGAATTATACCTTAGGCCGTTCCTTTGCAATATTTGGTGCAATTGCTAGGGTGGATGAGTGAGCGTTTGATGTGTAAGCATTAGATAATTAATAAAATTACCAACATTTTTTTTAGATAAAAGAAAGTATAACATACATATCACATTAAAATATATGATACATCAATAGTATTTATAAATTAATATCAATTTTACAATATAGATTAAAATAATTATTGTATAACCATCTTTAAATTTAATCGATAAACCAATAAAAATAATATTTCTAATATAACAAGATTTCTAATCATGAATATTTACCATGGATATTATTAAATTCTAAATAGGAATTTTTACAATACCATGGGCCAAGACTCAGAAGAAAAACATAGAGAGAGGGAGATGAGGGAAAAAAATCATAATACCATGGGCTAATACCATGGTTTATCAATACTCTAGGTCATCTAGGCTTTTGATTATTATGTTATGGATCTAGACTTTTAATTACTCGGTTACAATACCATGGGCCAATACCATGGCCATTGGCTTATCAATATCACATGCCCAAAAACCATAACTTATTTCAAAATCAAAATATTTTACAAATACTTTATTTTTATTTAATTTTATAACATTTTTT